>JAYJME010000190.1:0-23427 GCA_036873775.1 Costaria costata | reverse complement strand
GATTGCTCATGTTCAATCTTAGCGTCTTCTATGTCGCGGATTTCGTCACGAATGCTAATCATTGCGTCACAAAAGCGATCTATCTCTTGCAGTGATTCACTCTCGGTTGGCTCGATCATCAGTGTGCCTGCTACTGGGAATGACATGGTAGGCGCGTGAAAACCGTAATCGATTAAGCGTTTGGCAACATCATCCACAGTAACACCACAATCGTCTTTTATGGCACGCAAATCGATAATGCACTCGTGCGCGACAAAGCCTTTGCGACCGGTGTAGAGCACTGGGTAGTGCGGTGCTAGGCGAGTAGCCATGTAGTTGGCACTGAGGATCGCTGTGCGTGTAGCTTCAGTTAAGCCCTCGCTGCCCATCAACGCAATGTATGCCCAAGTGATTGGCAAAATGCTGGCACTGCCCCAAGGAGCTGCCGACACAGGGCCGATAACTGCTGGTGCATCGTCCGCGTCGACAACGGCATAACCTGGTAGGAATGGCGCCAAGTGCGCTAGTACGCCAATGGGGCCAACACCTGGGCCACCGCCACCGTGTGGAATGCAGAATGTTTTGTGCAGGTTCAAGTGTGAGACGTCACCACCAAAGTGTCCGGGAGCGCACAGGCCTACTTGTGCGTTCATGTTGGCACCGTCGATGTACACCTGTCCGCCGTGCTCGTGCACCATGGCGCAAACTTCGCGCACCGGTTCTTCAAACACACCGTGTGTTGAAGGGTAGGTGATCATGATGGAGGACAGCTGCTCACTGTGCAGCTCGCACTTGGTTTGTAGGTCAGCCAAGTCGACATTGCCGCTGGCGTCGCATTCGACGAGCACAACCTTAAGCCCAGCCATAACCGCCGAGGCGGGGTTGGTGCCGTGTGCAGAGCTTGGGATCAGGCAGACTGTGCGCTGATCGTCACCGCGGCTGTGGTGATAGCCTTGAATCGCAAGCAAGCCGGCATATTCGCCCTGTGAGCCAGCGTTGGGTTGCAGCGATACATTGTCGTATCCGGTGCAAACGCAAAGCATGGCTTCGAGCTCTTGAATTAAGGTTTGATAACCCTGCGCTTGGTCCAGTGGTACAAAGGGATGCAGTTTGCCAAAGCTGTCCCAAGTGACTGGCATCATCTCAACAGCGGCGTTGAGTTTCATGGTGCAAGAGCCAAGTGGGATCATCGCTCGATCAAGTGCCAAGTCTTTATCAGCGAGTAGGCGCATGTAGCGCATGATCTCTGTTTCGGAGCGGTAGCGCTGAAATACCGGGTGAGTAAGGTAGTCGCTGGTTCTGGAAAAATCAGCTGGCAGTGCCGAGGCAATAACTTCATCAAGATCACACTCGATGTCCTGGCCTTGGGCAAAAACTGCGACTAACTCACAGAGATCATCACGCGTAATGGTTTCGTCAAGCGATAAGCCAAGAGTGGTGCCGTCTATCTCACGCAGGTTAAAACCAGCATCACGTGCGGCGCTGTGCAATGCTGCCGTTTTTTCGCCTGTGTTGATTGTAAGCGTGTCGAAAAAATTCTCTGAGTGCAGTGTAAAGCCTAGTGATTGCACGGCCTTAGCTAACAATGACGTTTGGCGGTGCACGCGCTGAGCGATTCTTTTTAGTCCATCGGGACCATGAAAAACTGCATAGAAGCTCGCCATCACAGCAAGCAGTGCCTGCGCAGTACAGACGTTACTGGTCGCCTTCTCACGTCGAATGTGTTGCTCGCGGGTTTGCAGTGCCATGCGCAGCGCGGCATCTCCTGCACTGTCAACGGATACGCCGATCAATCGACCGGGCATTGAACGCTTGTGTTTGTCGGCTGTTGCCATAAAAGCCGCGTGTGGACCACCGTAGCCCAGAGGCACACCAAAGCGCTGGCTGTTGCCGACAACAATGTCTGCGCCCAATTCGCCAGGTGGTGTGAGCAACGTCAACGCCAGCAGGTCAGTGGCCATGATCGCCAGGCCTTTGTTGGCTTGTAGCGCTGCAATGGCTTCACGAAAATCACCGATGGATCCATCAACTGCTGGGTACTGGAACAATGCACCAAAGCAGTTCTCAGCGACTAGGTCGCTGCGGTGGTCGCCAACAACAATCTCAATGCCGAGCGGTTTGGCGCGGGTTTGAATGACCGCGATGGTCTGCGGTAGGCAGCTCTCGGATACAAAAAACTGCGTGGCTTTGCTGCGGCTAACGCGCTGCGCCATGGTCATGGCCTCAGCAGCGGCAGTGGCTTCGTCTAGCAGAGATGCGTTGGCGATCTCCATGCCGGTGAGGTCTTTGATAATGGTTTGGAAGTTTAGAATAGCTTCCAGTCGACCTTGTGAAATCTCTGCTTGATAGGGCGTATAAGCGGTGTACCAAGCGGGGTTTTCTAGTATGTTGCGCTGGACCACAGGCGGGGTGACTGTGTTGTAATATCCCATGCCGATCAGAGATTTTTTAACTATGTTTTGATCTGCGATTTCGCGAATTCGCGCCAGTGTGGCGTGCTCAGTCTGAGCGCCAGCGAGAGCCATCGGTTCGGATTCGAATATGCTTGTTGGCACAACATCGGCAATAAAGCCTGCCATCTCGTCGTAGCCGAGGCGGCTGAGCATGGCAGCTTTTTCGCTATCGCGCGGGCCGATGTGGCGGCCGATAAAGTCATCGTTGTTTTCTAATTCGGATAGGGTAAGTTCAGTCACTTTCGGTACCTTTTAGTCCAAGATCGCGTTATAGGCGTCTTCGTCGAGCAGGGAATCGAGCTCAGTTGTATCGCTCAGTCTAATTCGGCAAAACCAACCGGCTTCCATCGGGTCGTCGTTAACAATGTTGGGCTCATCAGATAGCACGTCGTTGACCGCTACAATGCTGCCGCTTACAGGTGCTTTTAATTCACTGGCTGCTTTCACAGATTCAATGACTGAAATATCGTCTCCTTGTTGATAGGTAGAATCGATCTCTGGCAGTTCTACAAACACCACGTCGCCCAGTTGTTCTTGAGCGTGGTTAGTGATGCCAACCAAAACGATATCATCGGCTTCGAGTTTGACCCACTCGTGGTCTGCTGTGTATTTGATGCTCATGGTGATAATCCTTTTAATATTTGTTTGGAACTAACAATCAACCGCGGTGGTAGCGCTGTTCGACCATTGGCATTTTTGTGACTGTGACCGAGATTTCTCGGTTGCGAACTAGTGCGATAAGCTCGGTGCCTAACTTGGCGTGTTCTGTAGCGACATAACCCATGGCGACTGGCGCTTCGAGTGTTGGTCCAAAACCACCACTCGTCACTGTGCCGATGGTGTTGCCATTGCCGTCTTGCAGTTCGGCACCTTCTCGTACCGGTGCTCGGCCTTGAATTGTTAGGCCAACGCGTTTTCGCTTTGCGCCTTCAGCGAGTTGTTTGAAGATAACATCCGCACCGGGAAATCCACCGGCACGTTCGCCGTCTGCACGACGAACCTTTTGCATGGCCCAAAGAAGACTTGCTTCAACGGGTGTAGTGGTTTCATCTAGGTCGTGACCATATAGGCAGAGGCCAGCTTCTAGTCGCAGCGAATCCCGTGCGCCCAGGCCGATCGGCTCTACTTCATCTTCGGCGAGGAGACGACGCGCAAAAGCTTCTGCTTGCTCGTTGGGAACAGAGATTTCAAAGCCATCTTCACCAGTGTAGCCAGCACGGCCAATAAAACAGTCAATGCCTTCGATGGTCATCGGGCGCCAATCCATAAACACCATGCTGGTGGTTTCTGGTGCAATGCGCGCCATGACAGCCGCAGCCGCCGGTCCCTGAATAGCTAGCAGGGCTCGATCGGTGATGGCGCTGACTTCGCAATCGGGCAAACCGGCTATCATGTGGGCCAGATCCTGCTCTTTGCAGTCGGCATTAACAACAACAAACAAGTGATCGCCGGCATTGCTGACCATAAGATCATCGTCAATACCACCTGCTTCATTGGTGAACAGCGCGTAGCGTTGGGTCATCGGTTCGATACCGACAATGTCTACGGGCACTAGTTTTTCAAAATCTAGAGCGGCGTTGGCCCCGCGGACGATAACCTGTCCCATGTGAGATACGTCAAACAAACCGGCTTTGGCTCGTGTGTGCTTGTGCTCCCCCATGATGCCAAGCGGGTACTGCACGGGCATAGAATATCCGGCAAAACCGACCATTTTTCCACCCAGCTCAAGGTGTAGACCGTGCAGCGGGGTATGTAATAGGTTCTCGTCGCTCATCGATTAAAACTCCGGTAAAATCTTGTTTTCAAAGAGAATAAGTTAGTTAATCGCGCAGCATTCTCTTGGATAGCACACCTGTTGAAGGTGCGTTCACTGTAAGGAAACACGTGTTTCCTATAGGAAACATCAATGCGTATTGTGAGTTTTTGAGCAGAAATGTCAAGTATTAAGCAGCGATCCTTTAGAGATACCCGAAGAACTCAGAATTGCCTATTTGAGATGTGGGCAGTTTGCGGCTGAGTGATCGCACAAGCGCTGACATTGTGGGTGGTATTTAGCTCTTTATGTCGGTTTCCTAAGTAGGTATTAGTGCGGTGCACAAACCCATAAAACCAAGGCGTCTTCTTCACTTGACGAAAGCAGCGCGTGGCCCATGCCGCAGTCGTAATAGATACTGTCTCCCTCAGTCAGTGTCACCGGCTCGTAGTATTCGCTGTAAAACATCAGCTCGCCTGACAACACATAGAGAAACTCTTCTCCCGAGTGACGCACCCAATCACCAAATTCCTCAAAGGTGCGAGCTTTAACGGTTGTTTTAAACGGAACCATGCGCTTGTTGGTGAGATCTGTGTTGAGCAACTCGTGTTGATAGGTCGGTGTGGGGTGGGGCTTACCTTGATCTAGCAAAGTGATGCTTCGTCTGCCGCCTGCCTCGTGGTGATCACTTTCAACAAACAACTGGGGCACGTCGACGTTTAAACCAGTGGTCAGCTTTTGAATAACTTCAAAGGAGGGCGAGAGTTTTTCGTTTTCAATCTTGGACAGAGTGGACTTCGCAAGACCTGAACGCAGGCTCATCTCATCCAGTGTCCAACCCTTTTGCTGGCGCATCTGGCGCAGCTTGGCGCCGAGATTTAGAGGTTTAACCCCTGAATCCTGACGATTGTTGCTTTCAAATAGTGCACTGGGTGGCTGCTTGTTCATCGCTGGAATTTATCTAAAGAGATTCTCGGCGATTGTAAGCCACGACTAGTAGAAATAGCGAGCGGGTCATTTGCTACACAACAATGCTTATCTTTTTTTGTTTCGAAGTTTTCTGACTGTGTCTTTAATCGAGTCAACTAGTGCGTGCGCGCTGCCCGACAAGTTGTTGTTGTACAGGGTGCTATTAAACACTCGATTTCTTTTGGGATGCCAGGGCTCAGCCCATGGTGGTGACGTAACTAAACTGGCGGTTTTTATATTAGTATCACTCGCGCAGTAGTTGAGCACGTCCTCCATCAGCAATAAACCCGGAGAAACATCGGAGTATTCTTCGTTGTAAGCCGGTTTGAGTAAACTGGTCATAGACTCGGTATTGAGCACAAACTGGGCGGCAACAACTTTTTCGCCAATTCTCAGTAAATATATTTGTGCTTTCAGGCTCGGGATGTCTGATCGCAATAATCGACTATAAAAATCACGAAGCAGTGGGCTATTGGCAATAGCAGTCGCAATGCCATTTTCTCCTTTCCAGCCGGATGCTTCGATGATCAAAAATTCTTCAAACGCGGATTCTAGTGCAGGGAAATCGCACACAGCTTCAAAGCTGACGTCACCTTGTAACGCTGCCTTTTTTCTGCGCCTGCGTAAATTTCCCTTTAGTTTTGCCCTAAGGTGCTCGTTGAGTGCAAGGCAATTTAACCAGTAGCTTTCACGTACTTGCCGCGTATGTCGCCGGTAAGCACCGGTTTTGCTTCTGTGCGAAGTGGCGATTTCAGGCCTTGTTTTGTCTTCAGTACCACTTGCATTAACATCAACAGGCCGCAATGTGCTGGACGTTTCTGGAATTGACAGGCCAGAAAATTTTGACCAACCAGCCAAGCCGAGTGCTGAACTTATATCTGGAAGCGCCTGCTCTATGTCTTCGATAGCCGCCCTTTTGTCTAGCACCCAGTCTGTCAATGAGATGTGATCATGGATGGGATTGCCTAAAACGGTTTTGCCAATACTGGGGCTGGAGCACACAATCGGAAGCACAGCCATGGGCCCCAATTCGTCCTCTAAGAGGCAAATGGCTATATTCCCTTCGCAAAGGGTTGCCTGCAGAGCAAGGTACCAACTGGGGTGATGGAAAAACTGATGTTCCGAATTTGAATCAAAAATATCAAGCCATCTAGGGACGATTGCATTGATTTCGGATTCACTGCGATGTATTGATATTGTTACGTTTGGGTTCATCAATTATCTTTAAAAATTTGGCCGAGCAAGGTGCTGAGGCAACTAGGTGGATAAAAACAATCTGGCTTCTGAACTTTGCTTTTCGAGGTTAAAGGCAAGCTGAGTTTAAAACAATGCATTGTTCAATAAAGTAGAGCCAATATCCGTAGTGATGTTCGGAAGGTCGACATCTGAATCAGACTAGCATTGCTATAAACTTGGCAAAACTACAGGTTTAATTTGCACGAGTTTGTGATCCAATTTTGTCGATTGACTGGCGATTTCTAGATAAAGGTTATAGTTGTGAGCACAGATAGTCGTTTGAGTAGCTTCGAAATGGCAGGTAGTCATTGTAATCGCACCTCTAGAGATTGCCCGCACCTCTAGAGATTGCCTGCCCTATAATTATGTAGCGACGTCGTCGCATAAGCGCACATCGCCAGTAGCAGTTTGGAGATCTTAGAGCCACTGCGAATACCTGTCGGACAAATGGAGAAAAGATCAGATGAGTAACAATTGCGATATCGCCGTCATTGGTTTGGCGGTCATGGGGCAAAACTTGATTCTCAATATGGATGACCACGGTTTCAGTGTTGCGGCCTACAATCGCACATCAAAACGAACCGATGAATTTCTCAACGGCCCAGCGGCGGGAACCAACATAGTTGGTGCTAAGAGCTTGGAAGAGCTTGTCTCAAATCTCTCGGTACCTCGTAAGGTGATGCTGATGGTTAAAGCAGGCCAGCCTGTAGATGACACCATAAGCGCTTTAATTCCTCTATTAGATTCAGGTGATGTCCTAATTGATGGGGGCAATTCTAATTTTACAGATACGCAGCGACGTGCCGATTGGCTCGCCAAAGAAGGCCTACTATTTGTAGGCAGCGGCGTGTCTGGTGGAGAAGAAGGGGCTCGTTACGGGCCTTCTCTAATGCCCGGTGGGCATGCTGCCGCGTGGCCACTGATTAAAAATATTTTTCAGTCGATTGCTGCAAAAACTGAAACAGGCGAACCTTGCTGCGATTGGGTTGGTGAGAACGGTGCGGGTCACTTTGTCAAGATGGTGCATAACGGAATTGAATACGGCGATATGCAGCTAATCTGCGAAGCCTATCAGTTTATGAAGCAGGTCTTGGGGATGGATAACCAAGCAATGCAAGCTGTATTTGCCCAGTGGAATAAAGGTAACCTCGACAGTTATTTGATCGAAATTACTGCTGATATATTAGGTTTCAAAGAGAACGACGCCTACGTTGTGGATAGCATTCTCGATAAAGCGGGCCAAAAGGGAACGGGTAAGTGGACGGGTATCAATGCACTGGAGCTGGGTATCCCGCTTACTTTGATTGGTGAGGCTGTTTTTGCGCGATGCCTATCAGCACTGAAAACTGAAAGGCAAAAAGCTTCGAAAATATTATCTGGACCTGTCACTACAACCTTGCCATCGGCCGAGTGGATCGATGCACTTGGTGAAGCACTGTATGCCTCTAAGATAGTGTCGTATGCGCAAGGCTATATGCTCATGAAGGCCGCCGGGGAAGAATACGGCTGGACTCTCAACTACGGTGGCATTGCACGTATGTGGCGTGGGGGTTGTATTATACGCTCGGCATTTTTGGACAATATTAAAGAGGCATTTGATAAAAACCCTGAGCTTGAAAATCTGTTACTCGATGATTTTTTTAGTCAGAGTGTGCAACATGCGCAGAACAGCTGGCGAAAAGTACTGGCTGAAGGTATCCAACAAGGAGTTTCAATGCCCGCGATGACGTCGGCGCTTAGCTTTTATGATGGTTACCGTAGTGAGACATTGCCACACAATTTATTGCAAGCCCAGCGCGACTACTTTGGGGCTCATACCTACCAAAAAGTAGGCATGGGAGATGAACGTTTCCATAGCAATTGGACTGGTACAGGTGGCGACGTCTCGAGCAGTAGTTACACCGTTTAACACGCTCTGTAAAAACACAACTCGGTAGCCTAAGCCCAGAATTTTCTGGACTTAGGTCTGTGAAGATATTTGTACCGCAGGTTTAGTTGTTATGCCATCGATCGAAATCATCATTGCTTTTAGCTTCACGGCACTGTTGATGAACCTATCTCCTGGGCCGTCTAACTTGTACGTATTGGCAAGGGCGGTTGCGCAGGGAACTCAAGCGGGTTTAGTGGCGGCGATGGATTTGGCTGCTGGCAGCTTGGTGCATGTGTTCGCCACGGTTTTGGGTTTATCGGCTGTGTTTACACACTCTCCCGCGCTCTTCACCGCCGTGAAATTGATGGGTGCTGCCTATCTGATTTACTTGGGGTGGGGGTATTGGCGCAACAAGCCTGATGGCAAAATTTCTGACGTTAGCGATCGGCACAAGCCTAAAGCTCTAAGCAGGGTTTTTTGGGAGAGCGTCCTTGTGGAAGTAACGAATCCCAAGACGGCATTGTTTTTTATCGCATTCTTGCCACAGTTTGTCGTACCGGACTCCGGACCTGTCTGGCTGCAGCTGCTTGTTTTGGGGGGAATCGTCACCTTGTCTGCCGTGCCTTGCGACGTTCTTGTTGCAGTTTCTGCGAGCAAAGTTTCGGTTTGGTTGCTTAAAAATCAACATGCTCAACTTGTTCAAGAGCGAGTCTCGGGCTCCATATTGCTTGCCATGGGCGCTTATATTATTGCTGATACAGGGAATGAGTTAAGCGACTAAGTTCGCTCTTTTGAGTGCTGTTTGCTGAAACTGGTTGAATTCGTGTTTTTGGATTTGACTGTCTAGTGATAAAAAGAAAACAGGTGACTCTATGAAAACGCTTGAGGTGCTTAAGTCAGAGATTAAGGCTTGCTCCATCTGCAAGGAACATTTGCCCTTAGGTCCTCGCCTGTTTTTCAGTTTGATCCCAAAGCAAAAATTCTAATCGCTGGTCAGGCACCGGGTAGCAAGGTGCATGCTTCAGGAATTCCGTTTGATGATGCCAGTGGTAAACGACTGCGCGAGTGGATGGGAGTTACGCCAGAGCAGTTCTACAATGCGAATGAAATAGCCATACTGCCTATGGGGTTTTGTTACCCCGGCACCGGCAAGTCGGGAGATCTTCCGCCGCGCCCAGAGTGCGAAGGAGCTTGGCGACAACAATTGTTAGATCGCTTTGAGAGCTTGAGAATAACGCTTGTCCTGGGGCAGTACGCTCAAACGGCTCACTTTGGTAAGGCCAAAACCACACTGACGGAGCGGGTGAAGAGCTGGCAAGACTACTGGCCTGAACAGGTGCCACTGCCTCATCCAAGCCCTAGGAATAACCTGTGGTTGCGGCGCAATCCTTGGTTTGAAAAGCAGTTGTTGCCAGTGCTGCAAAAACAGATCGCCACCGCATTGGCAGATTAAGCTGGTGCACTGAGGAATAAGAAAACGTGCTCTATGCCCTGTGCTTGGGCATAATTAGGTTGTTTCGATTTTTGCTGGATACATGATGAGACCAACAAGTAAAAAGCCTGACTCTGCCAAGCTGGACGCCATTGTGGCCAAGGCACGCGCCGATTACGCCACCCGAGAGGACGGCTATCGCCAGCGCGCCTTAAAGCTATATCCTTGGGTGTGTGGTCGTTGTCAGCGTGAGTTCGACCACAAGAACCTACGCGAATTGACGGTACATCATCGCGATCACAACCACGATAACAACCCTCACGATGGCAGCAACTGGGAGCTGCTATGCGTGTATTGTCACGACAACGAGCACCAGCGCTTTGTCGAGCAAATCACCTACGGTGAAGACGGCGTAGCACCAGAAGTGACGCATAATCCATTTGCCGATCTCAAATCGATGATGGGCAAAAAAGACGATTCTTGAGGCATAGCTGGTGCACCCATAAAAAGCACTACTAGGCACTACTTACGGACGAACACTAGCTACTAAGGTTGTAACTCAACAACCTTAGGCGAGTCGTTTCGAAGGCTAAGCGGGAAACTAAAGTTGTTACCGTCAGCGCTTTGCACATCCACGATGTAATCGCCGAGAAAGCCTTTGGCTGTCATTTGGCCTTTGCTATCGGTTTGTCCAGACAGGGTTGTATTCCACTCGTTCATCAGTTGGCTCAAACGCTCTCCTGACTCTGCTACTCGCCAATCTTGATCAACGAGTGCTACAGGCGTGCCCCAATCTGAGCGCCAATGAGCACCTTCCCAATAGCCCCAAATTTTGATGGCTTCAACTGCTGGGTGGGCGTAGGCCAATCGGTAAAAAGCTTCTAGCTGGTTGGCACGTATATTTTCATCTGTGTGTGCATAGTCAAATTCAGTTATCCAGATAGGGAGCCCGAGTTCAGCAAGACTATCGAGTCTTTCTTTGACTTTTTCTAGGTTGAGGTACTCTTGGTCTTTGGGCCAGAAGTGCGCTTGTATTCCGATAATATCGATAGGTGCGCCATCGGCCTGCAGTTGTTTGATTAGATTTTTATAATCTTCAACTTTTCCGGGCTCAGCCAGAATGCCCGCCTCGTTAACTAACAGCTTAACGGCGGGGTATTGTTCTTTTATTTGACTATACATCCAAGGTCGAAACTTAAATTCACTGGTATTAAATTTCGCGGAGATACTGTCATAGTCCAGCATTTCATTAATGCCAACCCAGTGATTGATTTTAGTATCGTATCTTCCAACGAGTCGATCTATGCGATTTTTCAGCAAGGTTTTTAATGTCTCGCTATCAGATGCTGATTCAACCCAGTCAGGCACGAGGTCAGGGTTTTCCCAAGTCACCGCGTGACCAAGAGTTTGCATGTCGCGCTCGCGCATCCAATCAATGGTGCCATCGGCGTACCAAACTCCCACACCGTCTACGTCACGCTCAGATTCCATGAGCTTCCAGTGAAGTGTGGATGCAGGGGTGCCACAGTTGAAGTGTTGTTCAAACCACTCTCTGAATTTTGCTGGATCAGTTTTTTTGAAATCAGGGTTTCCATCGATGACCCATTCGTTGAGTGCGGAGCCAAAGCAAAAATCTTTTTGAACTTGTTGAATACGGACTTGCGCATTTTCTAATGGCTTTCCATTGTTACCATTGATTTTTAGAGTAGTCTCGCCCATGCGATGTTTGGCAATGTTACTGTCGCTCCACTGTCGCAGTTCAGGACTCATCTGTCCTTGGTGCGAGGCCTCGTAGCCAGCGGCGTTTACAGCGTTGACTATCGCGCATATGAAAATGGCTGAAGTGAGTGAAGAGAGAAATGTTCTATTTTTCTTAGCCATTTTTAACTTGATACCGAATGTTTAGTAATTTACATGGAGAGCTGTTGCTGTGTCAGCCTTCTCGAGCTAGGGGTGTTTGATGCTGCGGGATTGTACTAAGTTCCGCTCTAGAGAATCTGCACAAGATACCACGGACTTAAGGCTGACTTATGTCCAGGCTAGTTGTCAAAGTGTATCGTTTAGGAAACGGTCCCGCCTAAATTAAAGAGCTATAGCAAATAAATTTATTAAACTGCGATGTTGAAGCAGCTCCAGCGAAAAAAAACTCTGCAATTGCATCATGTGTTTCGGAACATTGCGGCATCTAGTTTGTGTTTGTGCAGTAGTTTGTAAAACTCAGTGCGGTTTCTTTTTGCTAGCTTAGCGGCGTGGGTGACATTGCCCGACGTCGTGCGCAGCAGGCTGATCAGATAGTCGCGTTCAAAGGCATTCTGCGCTTCTGCCAAGGGTTGCATTTTATCGTCTTTGCCGCGCAGGGCGTTAGTGACCAATTGTTCGCTAATTACCTGAGTACTGCTCAAAACACACACTTGCTCCATAACGTTGCGCAGCTGGCGCACATTGCCGGGCCAAGGGGCGCTGATTAGTTTGTTCAATGCCTCTGGTGATAGTGACCGTGCCTGACTGTGGGGGTTTTGTTCGATAACTACATTTAAAAAATGCGTCGCGAGCAAGCCAATGTCTTCGCGTCGATCAGCCAGTGCCGGCACGTCGAGGGTGACGACGTTTAAGCGATAATATAAATCTTCGCGGAAGCTGCCATCTTCCACTGCTTTTTCTAAGTTGACGTGTGTTGCGGATACCAATCTGACGTCAACGGCAATAGTTTCGCTGCTACCCACTGGTCGCACGCGACGTTCCTCGAGAAAACGAAGCAACTTCGCTTGAAATTCCAGTGGCATATCACCTGCTTCATCCAAAAATAGGGTGCCGCCATTGGCACTTTCCACAAGACCAATACGGTTGCGATCAGCGCCGGTAAAAGCTCCTTTTTTATGGCCAAACAATTCTGACTCAAGCAGGTTGTCTGGAATAGCGGCGCAGTTGATGGCTACGAAGGGAGCTTGTTTCCTTGAACTGGCGCCGTGAATTGCCTCGGCTATAAGTTCTTTACCTGAACCACTCGCGCCTTGAATCAATACGCTGGCTTCGCTTTGAGCTATGCGTTGCGCACGGGCCAAAAGCTCGGCCATCTTGGCGCTCTGGGTGATAATGCGCGCGCGCCATCCGTTGTCCGCATCTGAATCTTCAACCGTCTCGCTTTCCACAGGCGCGTGCTGCAATGCCTGCCTCATTTCTTTGAGCAAGTCTTTACTATCAAAAGGCTTGGTTAGGTAGCTATAAAAACCGCGACGTGTTGCATCCACAGCACCAGAAATGCTCCCGTGTGCTGTCAGTAAAATCACCGGAAGGGTGGGCTGCGCTTGGTGGATAAGGTTAAACAGCTGAACGCCGTCCATGTCATCCATTTTGAAGTCAGTAATAACCAGCTGTGGCTGTGCAACTTCTAGCTTGGTGAGTGCGTGCTCGGCATTTTCTGCGGTGTCTACCAGATAGCCTTCGGCGCGAAGTCGCAGGCTGAGTAGGCGAAGCAAGCTGGGGTCGTCATCGACCAGCAGTACGCGGTGTTGGCTCATTGATCTGTGCTTTCTTTTGGATCGCTTGTAGTGTCATCGGATTCAGTAGTCGACTGCTCCGGGATCAACTCACCGTCGGTTTTGCCTGAATCAGCGCTATCGGCAGTGTCGAGCACTGCTTCTGGTTCAATGGTTTCTCGGGATTTGTCTTCAAGCTGGGCTTCTAGATTTTTTAGCTGATCGATCTGTCCCTCTAGCGTATCGATATGCGTTTGGCTCGATTTCAATTGTTTATGCAGCGAGCGCAGTTTCTTTTGGGCTGAACCCAAAATGTTGCGCAGCACTTGGCGCTCTTCGACATGATCAATAACCATCGCCAAACTCGCTTTGTCGACCGCGTCGTCGTGCAACATTGCGAGGGCGCTGTTGAGCGAGTCGAGCGCTTTGGCATCGTTTTGGAAACCGACGGCTGGATGGCTGAGCAGGAGGCCTAGTTTGAGGTCCTCGCAAGCATCTACTGGATCGTTGAGGCTGTCGAGCAGCGCGAGCCTTTGCTCAGAGCTTTCGGACGAGATGCTGTTGTAGAAAGCAGGTATCTCTACACAGTTGGTAGGACTGGAGCTGAGTGTATTTTCTGCGCGAGCTGCTGTGATGAAAATCAAACACAGCGTGATAAGAATGCTGTGTTGGCAAAGCGTCGTCCTGAGCTTGTGCATTTTTAAGTTACCCATGTTGCACTAACGGGAGTGAGACGCGGAAATGTGCGCCACACTCGCTTTTTTTGAGTTCTACTGACCCGCCATGAAGCCTGACGTAGCGTTTCACGAGGGCTAAGCCTAGCCCCGTTCCCGATACTGTTCCGCGTCTGGCGCGGGCGCCTTGATAGAACGGTTCGAATATCTGGTGGGCTTCTTTGCTGCTGATGCCAGGACCTTTGTCGATGATGTCGATGATTGCTTCACTGGGAGTAGTGCTTATGCTCATGCTGATGTCGCTACCTTGTGGAGCGTATTTGATCGCATTGGAGAGCAAATTATCCATTACAGTTACTAATTGTTTCTTATCTCCGTGCACCTTGGCGGCCTTAAACGACGGCTTTAAGTCAATGTGTCTAGCGCGCAACTGAAGTTGCTGGCGTTCGATACATTCTTGAGCCAGATGCTCGAGCTGCAAGTTCTCAGGAACACCGAGTCGTTCATCTCGCAGAGCTTGGTTAAAATCTAATAGGGCTTCAACTTCTTTTTGTAGCTGCTGGCCGTTGAAATCCAAAATTTCTACCACCTCTGATTGGGTCTCAGTGAGTGGTCCGACTACCTCGTCGCGCAGCAGGGAGACGCCCTCACGCAGAGATGTCAGAGGTGTTTTTAGTTCGTGCGATACATGCTGCAGGAACGTCAGTTTTTGTTGCTCAAGATCTGATAGCTGTTGTCGGAGCAGGTCTAGGCGCTGGCCTAATTCGCGTGTGTCTTCAGGACCCGAAATATCAATTTCACCGACATAATCGCCAGCACCCATTCGTCGAATAGCTTTACCGAGCTGGCCAAGAGGGCGCGTAATCAATATGCCAAAAGTGATTAGGCAAGCCATCGCCAGTGGGATTAGCACTAGCGCTTGGACCCATAGAAGTCGCTGCACTTGTTTGGAACGTTGTTCCAATTGCTCTGAGCGAGCTGCAACTGTGCGATTAATTTCTAGCTGTAGTTGGTTGGCTAGGTTGTAGAGTGAGATATCTGGGGCGGTGACATCATCTTCTTTTGCTTCGCTCGACGAAGTGTATAAATATTGATACAGTCGCTGCTCGCTTACTTGCAGCTCTTCTAGATGATTGGCCGCTTCTGGCGCTAGGGCAGAGCTGGAGAGTTTTGTCAGTGTGCCGTTAAAAGGTCCACGTTGTTTTTTATACCGCTCTAGCAGCTCGTCTTCAGCTAATACTAGGTATTGTCCGGCGATGCGCTCCATGTTGAGCGCTAGTGTGACCAGTGATCGACCAGTTGTGATTGCGGTTGTTGTCTCTTTCAGGGTGTTAGAGGTTGCTTCGTGCAATCGATCAACCTGATAAATCGCCATGATTAGGCCGACCGCCAGCGGTAGGGCCACTAGAAACAGCCCTATTTGGATCAATTGTTTGATCGAAGTGGCGACGGTCAAGCGCAATTTATTGCTCTCTACGAAAAGAAATCTAAAGCCATTGTGTTGGCTGTTCTGCCGCAGTTCAAATGTCGTCAATCGGCGACACCCCTCAAATCGCTATTTTTCAGAGCTTTGCGAAGGCAGAGGGCTTACTACTGTCGCTAAATGGCGACAGTTCCATACTTGTAAATAACCCACAATATGTTATTAAGTATATGATAAATAACAATAAAAAAAGTTGGCACGCGGATTGATATAACAAAGCTAAGGAAGCGGTAACAATAATCGCTCCGATAACTTCATCATCACTTTAGGAATTACACTTATGAAAAACATCGTATTCGCTGCTGCTGCTCTTTTTGCTGTCTCTGCTAACGCAAACGACGCACTGATCGCTCTAGACGTTGACCAAGATGGCATGATCAGCCAAGAAGAAGCGGCCAATGTTGAAGGCATGAACGCTGACGTTTGGGCTCAGATCGACATCAACGCTGATGGCGTTTTGGACGAAGCTGAGTTCGCTATGTTCGAAGAACTAGCTCCAATCGCTGAGTAATTAGCAAAACTCTTTTGACGAGTATCATGGCGATGCTTTTTAGAGGAGGGTGAGTGAGACTGATTAGTCTTCAGTTTCATTCAATAGGCCGCCCGCACTTTGTGTGGGCGGTTTTTTTTTGGGCGCAGTATTTTCTGTCTCGTCCAGCTGTAGAGCTGCCCGGCTTGGTTGGCAGCCTTGAACAGATAGTGTTGGCGGGTCAAAAGAGACCGAAAACGGTGCCAGTTGGCGCAGTACTGACAAGCCCATGATGTTGCGTGTGCTTTTAGGTAGCACGGCAACTTTCACATCGTGTACAACGCAACCTTCCGCCAATTGCAGCTTATCTATAACGTAAAGCGGAATAATCCGCTCGCTTCCGTCAGCCATTTTGCCGCGCAGTTTTTTTAGATAATGCGCTTTGCCAGCTGCAACAAGCTTATCGATAGATGCCTTGTCGATCACCGAGTGATCAGAGCCAGTGTCCACCAGCCACCCAGTTTTTTGATCGTTGCTCAACGTTGTCTGTACGTAGAGTGTGCCCGAGCCCTTATGACTAAGTGGAAGATCTAATGCGTTTGCTTGTGTTGCGCAAAAACTAAGCGCGAGCAAGGGTGCAATGAGGAGTGATCTGATCATGCGGCAGGCCTGTAGTGGTATTTGTTGCTATACCTCCGTATCGGCGAGAAATATTCAGACCTTATAGGGTGGGGTGGCTGTTACTGCTCGCATCGCCCGAATATTGGGCGGCAGCAGCAACTGATCTAAGGAGTTATCAGTGGTTGTCCTAGATGTGCCTCCAGCATTGCTTTGTCGTAAGCAGTGCATACAACACCAAATATGTTGTTGCTCGGCCAAGGTGTTGGCTGTTTTTTGGGCAAAAAAAAGCCCGGCGCTGAGGCCGAGCTAATTTTTATAAGCACTAGTAAAATCTAGTAGCCCGACTTGTGCAGACCGGTCATAGCGTTGGCGTGCGGTCGAATGACTTTCAGCATCTCAGGGATGAGTTTGGGAGTGCCAGCCACGATAGAGCCTGATTTCAACCAGTTCTCACCACCATGTAGGTCGGTGACCAATCCACCGGCTTCGCGCACCATCAATGCACCGGCAGCCAGGTCCCAGGCACTGAGATGAGCTTCCCAAAACCCGTCAAACTGACCAGCAGCAACTGCGGCTAAGTCCAGAGATGCAGCACCAGGACGTCGGATGCCGACAGTGAGCTCTGAAAACTCGCGCAAAACCTTGAAGCCGCTGTCAAAATCATCGGTTTCACGGAAGGGTAGGCCTGTGCCCAGCAGCGCGCTGCCTAGTTGACGGCAATTGCTCACACGGATACGGCGGCTATTGAGTTCAGCACCTGCGCCGCGACTGGCGGTGTATAGATCTTGGGATATCGGATTGTAGATAACGGCTTGGTCTAAACGGCCGTTATGCTCCAGTGCGATTGATATCGCGTAATGGGGAAAGCCATGCAAAAAATTAGTTGTGCCGTCGAGAGGATCTATAATCCAACGGAATTCGTCGCTGCTGCCAGCGAGGAGCCCTGATTCTTCAGCCAAAATGGCATGATCAGGGAAAGATTTTCGCAGCGTAGAGACAATCGCAGCTTCCGACGCTTGATCGACCTCGCTGACAAAGTCTTTGGCCGCTTTAGCGGAGAAACGCACTTGATCAACTCGATTGAGGTGTCGCGTGATAATCTTGCCGCCGGCACGCGCAGCGCGCACAGCGATATTGAGCATCGGATGCATGGTTAGTATTCTTTTCAAAGAGCAACGGTCAGCCAGTAAGGATAGCGAATTTTGAGTAATAAGACGACATTCATTGACCCACTTCTGGCACAAGTTCGCATAGTGCTGGTTGAGACGAGCCATCCAGGCAACATTGGAGCGGCTGCGAGAGCCATGAAAACCATGGGTCTCAGCCAGTTATGTCTGGTCAATCCCAAGCAGTTTCCCTGCGCAGAGGCGACGGTGCGTGCCTCCGGAGCAGATGATCTGCTGGCGCGAGCGCATGTTAGCGAGACGCTAGAGCAGGCCCTGGAAGGCTGCGGCATGGTTTACGGCGCCAGCGCCCGCTCGCGGAGTATCGACTGGCCGACTTTTAGTCCGTGGGATGTGGCACAACGTGTGTTACATGGCACAGAAGACGCACCTGCTGAAGCGTTGCGCGGGGAGGTAGCCATTGTATTTGGCCGTGAGAATTCTGGCTTGGACAATGAGGAACTGGAGCTGTGCAGTGCACGAGTTTTGCTGCCAACCAATCCGGACTTCAGTTCTCTCAATCTGGCATCAGCAGTGCAGGTGTTGGCTTATGAGCTGAGCACCTACAACAAACGCGGGCAAGCAGTGGTTCACAATCAGGTAGATGAAACCTACGATCCGCTAGCCACCCAAGACGAGCTGCATGGTTTTTTTGCTGCGCTGGAAAAATACATCACTGACATCGATTATTTTGACCCCGCCAAACCAAAGCAACTGATTCGCCGACTGCACCGTCTGTTTAATAGAGCTTCGATGAGTCGCTCTGAAGTACAAATTTTGCGGGGTATTATCACCGCGGCTAACAAAGCGATAGGAAAGTAGGAAATGGTAAATAAAGTCAGAACACTTACCCTGCTGGATGGAGGCATGGGACGCGAGCTCAAGCGTGTGGGCGCTCCGTTTCAGCAACCTGAGTGGTCTGCACTGGCGCTGATGCAAGCCCCCGAACGAGTTGAGCAGGTGCATCGCAGCTTTGTTGATGCTGGGGCGCAGGTGATCACCACCAACAACTACGCCGTAGTGCCTTTTCATATCGGTGAGCAGCGATTTGCCGAGCAGGGAGAGGCTTTGACTGCGCTTTCGGGCAGGCTGGCTCGAGCCGCTGCAGGGCATGCGGTGCGCGTCGGCGGGTGCCTGCCGCCGTTGAGAGGTTCTTATCGCCCCGATCGTTTTGATAGTGAGATCGCAGAGGCGAATTACCCTGTTGTCGTCAAAGCGTTGGAACCCTACGTCGACCTTTGGCAGGCTGAAACTATCAGCTGCCTAGATGAAGCGCGAGCGGTTGCAGCTGCAGTAGCGCACAGTGATAAGCCTCTTTGGATATCGTTCACGTTGCTCGATGATGTGGATATCGAAAAGCCATGCTTGCGTTCTGGTGAATCATTGCAGTCTGCTTTAGATTTAGCTGTTGAGGTGGGAGCAGCAGCGCTGTTATTCAATTGCAGCCTGCCGGAGGTCATCGGTCAAGCAATCGCTTTGTTGGGTCCGTTGCGGGACCAGCATGCCCCAGCGTTGGAGCTGGGTGGTTATGGCAATACTTTTACACCGCGCGATCCCAAAGCAGAAGCCAATGCAGAAAACGCTGAAATGCGCGAAGAAGTTTCACCACAGCACTACGCTGAAATGACTGCCGAGTGGCAGCGCAATGGCGCTAGTATTTTGGGTGGTTGCTGTGGCATTGGCCCTGAACACATAGCTGCGATTGCGCAATACAACAACTGATATGCAGCCGATCCGAACTGACCTAGGTGATTTTTCTCGGCCAATTTTATAGCTTGCTTTATACCGCTTGGGAAGAGAACTGTCGAAAGCATCAACGCCAATATCTAGGGCTGAAACAAAAACAGGCCGCACATGGCGGCCTGTTTTTTTTAAGCTAACTGTGATTTATTCACTCACACCCAATTTGCCACCTTTGCCTGCTCCACCTTTAATCGTTTGCGCTTCGTAGTTACGTAGCGATATAACCATCTGGTTGTAGGAGTCGGTAAAGGCTGCGGTTAGCAGTTTGCCTTCAGGTGTTTTGCCAAAGGCGCCGGCACCGGCAAAGCCGCCACCAAAAAAACCACCAAAAAGACTTAGGTCGTAGTTCTTCGCGCTGCCAACAGACGCGGATACCTGAATGCTAGAGCGATTGTCGATCAACAATAATGTTGTGGCTGCTTCGTTTTTCTTCAGGCCACCAGCCACTACGCTGCCAATTGATCCAAGCAAACGGCCAGCAACTAATCCGCCCAAACCACCAGTGCCTTTAGCTGCAAACTGAATAGATGGCGCCATAGTGTAGTCGGCTGCGACCATTTGGCCGTCACCCATGTTGCTGCCTTCACGTAACTGACCAGAGCTTGCCAACGCGCGTTCAGTGTTTAAACTTTTTAAAGTTTTGCCGCGCTCAACCACGATAAAGCAGTTGGATTGCTGAATCATTAAACGCAATACAGGCACGGTGCTGCCAAGTCCAGGATAGCGGCCGCTGTAGGTGTTATACCAACCTTGTGACTGGTCTTCATTGACGCCCAGAGTGCCAAGAGGTTCGTCGCATTTCTCAAGCAGTGAGTTTGCGTCTTCAACATTTGCGCCGCCGGCTGCGCCTGTGACCGAATTACCTTTTGAACCGCCTAATGTGGGATTAGTGGCCATGCATCCAGTCAGCGCTGATCCCAATGCGAGGGCGTACAGGGTTTTTGCAACGGTATTAGCTATCATGCTATTGCTTCCTTCAAAATTTCAGTTATATCAGGCACGTATAATTTGCCGTCAAATGTGACGCTCTTGGCAGTATCATTATATGCCATTGCGGAAAGTTCAATTAAATTCTGAGTTAATTGTTTTGAGAAGGCATCAATTTGAAGTTGCTATGGTCATAGTATTTAGGTCTGTTGTAATGATTCATACTCGGCGGAATTACTGTGCAATAGTTTCAGCATGGCGTTTGCTGCCGCCGATAGAGTGCGCCCTTCGCGTCTCACTACTCCGAGTTCACGATGTAGGCTCAGGTCACTAACTGCTAGTATTCTCAGATCGTCTGCGATCATGCTTCTCGGCAGCAGGGCCCACCCTAGGCCCGCTTCCGCAAGCCCTTTATTGGTCTCTAGGTAGTTGGTTTCCAATACTTGACCAAGGCTTAGTCCGTGCGGCTGCAACTGTCCTTCTAGTAAGCGTCGGGTGGCAGTACTGCGCGTGGGAAGCACCGCGGTATGTTGCACCAGTTCACTTGGGCTAATGTTGTAAGACGTTGCTAGTGGATGGTCGGGCGCGACGCAAAAAGCCAATGGGTCTGGCCATAAGCATTCGCAAATAAGCCCGGTAGGCGGCTTGGTAGGCAGTGTGATCACTGCAAGCTCTAAGCTATTGTCTATGACTTGGGCCAAGGCATCCTCTGATTCGCCCAGCTGCAGATTCACTTGAACCTCTGGGTAGGTGTTGATGTAGTGGCGCAGCAAGGCGGGCATGTGCCGTAGCCCAATATGGTGGCTAGAACCCAGTGCTAGCGGGCCCGACACTTGGCCATCGAGCGATTGCATTTCAGACTGGCAGTTGGCGACCTCAGCCAGCACACGACGAGCAGCTGGTAACAGTGCGAGACCCGCAGGCGCAAGGGACACCTGTTTGCCGAGACGATCAAAAAGCGTTCGGCCAAGCGTGCTCTCTAGTGAATTGATTCGCTTGCTCACCGCCGGTTGTGTAATAAATAACACCGTAGCTGCCATCGAGAAGGATCGGTGTTCGGCTACTGCCAAAAATGCCTGTAATTGCGTGATTTCCAAGAGTATTCCTTCTGGTTATGGATGGAATGAAAAATATGAATTTGAATTATCGCTACAAGCACCGCAAAATCAACCTGTGATTAATCATCGAGGACAAAATCGTGGCTGGAAAAACGCTATACGACAAGTTGTTTGACGCGCATGTCGTGCGCACCGAAGAAGACGGCACGGCGCTGTTGTACATCGATCGGCATCTGGTGCACGAAGTCACCTCACCTCAAGCCTTTGAAGGTTTGAAGCTGGCAAAGCGAGAGTTATGGCGCAAAGACGCCATTCTGGCGGTTGTTGACCACAACGTGCCCACCACGGATCGAAGTGGCGGCAGCGCGGGTATTGTCGACAATACCTCACGCCTGCAGGTGACAACGCTGGATGCGAATGCGGCTGAGCACGGTTTGACCTACTTCGACATCAATGACATGCGCCAAGGCATCGTGCATGTGATTGGGCCAGAGCAGGGCGCAACCTTGCCGGGCATGACAGTGGTCTGCGGTGATTCCCATACCTCTACGCACGGTGCATTTGGTGCGCTGGCGCACGGTATTGGCACCTCTGAGGTCGAGCATGTGATGGCGACGCAGTGTCTCGTGCAACAAAAAATGAAAAATATGTTGGTCGACGTGGACGGTGTTGCTGCTGAGGGTGTAACCGCCAAAGACATCGCGCTGCACATCATCGGTGAGATAGGCACAGCGGGTGGCAACGGTTGCGCCATCGAGTTTGGTGGCTCGGCTATTCGTGCGCTGAGCATGGAAGGTCGCATGACCTTGTGCAACATGGCCATCGAAGGTGGCGCACGGGCGGGCATGGTCGCGGTTGATCAAACGACAATCGACTACGTTTTGGACCGACCTTTTTCTCCTGGACCAGAACACCGCGAAGCGGCTATCGCTGCCTGGAACGAATTGCACTCAGATGCAGATGCACACTTTGATCATCGCGTCACAATTGCAGCTGAAGATATTAAGCCGCAGGTGAGCTGGGGCACTTCTCCTGAGATGGTGGTACCCGTTGGTGATCAGGTGCCCAACCCTGAGTCTGAGCAAGATCCCGTTAAAGCGGATGGTATGCGCAAGGCGCTTGCCTACATGAACCTCAAGGCTGGCACGCCAATCACTGAGATCCCTCTGGATAAAGTGTTTATTGGTTCTTGCACTAATTCACGAATCGAAGATATGCGTGCGGCCGCCGCCGTAATAAAAGGGCGCAAGGTTGCGGCTAGCCTAAAACTGGCGATGGTCGTTCCCGGTTCCGGGCTTGTGAAAAAACAAGCTGAAGAAGAAGGCTTGGACAAATTATTTACAGACGCGGGCTTTGAATGGCGTGAGCCAGGTTGTTCCATGTGTTTGGCGATGAACGCCGACCGCCTAGAGCCGGGCGAGCGTTGCGCCAGCACGTCAAACCGAAACTTTGAAGGCCGACAGGGAGCGGGCGGACGCACACACTTGGTTAGTCCTGCTATGGCAGCAGCTGCTGCAATCGCCGGTCACTTTGTCGACGCGCGTCACTTCTAGGAGAAGGCATCATGCGAGCATTTACAACTTTAAAAGCCTTGGTGGCACCGCTGGACCAGTCCAACGTGGACACCGATGCGATTATTCCCAAGCAATATTTGAAATCCATTCAACGCAGCGGCTTTGGCCCAAACCTTTTTGACAACTGGCGTTACCTCGATGAGGGCGGCCCAGAAATTGACGATAGCAAACGTCGTCTCAACCCAGATTTTGTTCTCAATAAAAATCGCTACGGCGGAGCCGAGATCTTGTTAGCGCGCGATAACTTTGGTTGCGGATCTTCACGGGAGCATGCGGTTTGGGCCTTGGATCAACAAGGGTTTCGCTGTGTGATTGCCACAAGCTTTGCTGATATTTTTTACAACAACAGCTTTAAAAGCGGCTTTTTGCCTGTTCAGCTAAGCGAAGAGCAAATGGACGTGCTGTTCAGCGAGTGCGAGGAGACAGGCGGCTATGAGCTGACTGTTGATCTTGAGACGCAATCAGTGACAACGCCCGGTGGGCAGAATTTCACCTTTGAGATCGACGCCTTCCGCAAACACAACTTGTTGCGTGGGCTGGACGATAT
>JAYJME010000189.1:0-30914 GCA_036873775.1 Costaria costata | reverse complement strand
CTAACTGCTTCTATATTGCCGTGAGGTTCGTGCTGTAGTCAACGGGTTGACGGCCAATCTGGTTTGAGCCTTGTGCGAGAACGATGCTTTATCGAATCGCAGGTAAGCGGGGTAATCTTGCCCTCTGCTGCTTCTGATCTGTGCTGTGGGGTGAGCCTTTCGCTTAGCCGGTACTGTCTCGGTCAACAGCGGAAGGGGAGAATGTTGCCATCTGCCCACGACAAGCCTGCTGTTTTGAACCTGCCGCAAACTCGAGACTCTCCCGATTCGAAATAAGCCGTGTATTTTTTGCCCTCTGTTTAGGCTGAACGGTCCGATTGTCACCATACTTGAGGGTTAGACTCTTCCTAAGGTCCCTCTAATCAAGTACTCCCTACCTCTAAGTTGTCTCCTACCAGGTACGTGCTTTTGTAATGCAGTGTTGTTTCTGCTGTAGTGAACGGGTGGATGACCCTTCTGATTTTGTGAGCCTTCTGCGGGATCGATACTTTCTCGATCGCGAAGCAATGGGGTAATCTTATCCTCTGCACATTATGACCTGTTCTGTGGGTTGATCCTTACGCGTAGCCGGTATTGTCTCGGTTTACGGTGGAAGGGGGTAATCTTGCCCTCTGCTCAAGCCAAGCCTGCTGTTCCGAACCTATCGCGGACTCGAGATTCTCCCAATTCGCGAAGAAGTGGGGTAATCTCTCCCTCTGTACAGGTTGAACGGTCGAGTTGTCGCCTTTGCAGTGGATCAAACTCTTTTAAAGTCCCGTTCTTCACGTACTCCCTTTCACTGGGTTGTCACCTACCAGGTACTGTAGTAACTGCTTCTACTGCTGTGGGGCTTCCTCTGTACTGGACGGGTGGGCGGCTCTTCTAATCTGGGAGCCTTCCACGAAGTCTTGCTGTTCCTGCGTACACGAATGCATCTCACTGTCCGACATTCTGCTGCTTGCCTCACTGCTGATGTTATTGAGAACATGACTCTCACCGTGAAACAGGATCGACTTGCACCGACCGGGTTGTCGGTACGCCCGCGTCTACAGTCCCTCACCTCCCGCCGGATTGGCGGGCCCCTCTCAAACCCCTCCAGGATTGTGTCCGCAATGAAGAGATTCAACCCACTAAAAGTCGATCAACTACAATATTTTAGGCACGCTGCTGTCTCATTTCCCCCCACGAGGCAACGCGCTCGCGCCTTTCTATGACCAGCGCATCCACTCGCTCCCGTGGATCGATTCTCTGATTGCGTATCGGTATTGTATTTTCCCAGTGACGTAAACTAAACTAGTACCAAAACTCGTGTTCCAAAACGCCTCCACAAACACCACATTCCTACGGAAGGTTACAGTTTCAGCGCTCGTTCACTCGGTGACCGTATGCATGTATGGGTATAGTAAAGTCAAACTACGGTATATAATTTCTAAGCGCTCCTGATCAAGTATATTTTCGAGAACACCTTGTATGGTGTTGCAGGGCTTTCCCTCCTGTAATGGTCAAGGGCTGAAAAACAGTCCAACGCTCACGCGAACTCAATGCTATTTACTGTGTACGGCTTACAATTACTACTTGTAGTGAGGTTGAGAGTATCGAAACTGTAGCGGGCCCACCATTCGAGGTGGCGTTAGCACACGAATAATGGCCATACGCCGGGGGACGTACCACCTACAAAGTAAGCAGAGGGTTGATGGGGCACACTGTAGGTGCTTGCAACGCGTTGCTGTACTGGAAAACTGCTGTTGTCGCACGTTATGCAGTGGCCTTGAACGAGACGTAACAAGTACAATCGGGATAGCGCAGGGAGGGGATCCACTCCGTGCATGAGCGAAACAAGGCCTGATTCATGCAGTAGGCCATGGAATCTGTAACGTTTACTGTTGAAAACCACTACAGTAGATCATGATTGATAATCATACCGTCGTGTAGTTGATAGTGTTGATTAAAGAGCCACTCCGAACATTTGTTTTGTCGGCTTTTTTTATATTTGAGCTTTTTTTTTTAAATGAATTTTCAGCAGAACCTATACTATTTCTAATAGATATATTCTAGCGGTAGGAAACACGCCTTACGTAAAACGGCATAACTTCCGACCCCTTGCTGATTTCGTGTCCGTGAGGATCATTGGGGATAGCTTACATTGACGGCTATCGTTTGAGTACGACTGCCAGATCAATTCGACGCATGCTTCAACCCGAAACAACCCTCAGAGACGATCGCTATAAATAGCATCCTGCCATCTATTGGTCAAGTTGAAAACCGTACGAGTTCTCGCGCCGCCGATGTTATTTACCGTTGACCTTCGGTGACAATGTTAACCCCTCATATATCGACGGATGCAAGCCTCTAACGGAGCTGCGCTTTCCGTAAAACACGAGCGCTGCAACGTAGTTGTACGTGTTAGGGGCTGCAGAATGCCAAAAAAATCAGCATTAGCTTTTGGGAACACAATCACAACAACGCGTTCCTTCTGGTGATCCGCTGGTAGTTCAAACACGATTGGGGTGAATATAATATTTTTCAAAGCTACTCACGGACACCAAATCAGCAAGTGTTAAAGTTATGCCGTTTTCCGTAACGCGTGTTTCATGGCCACTATTTTACGGGAAATAGTATAGCTGCTGCGAAAAAAACAATTTACACAGAAATGATTTTTGAAAAGTATAGCATTATTATTTGGCCAGCGCGGCCTCTTAAAATCAACAACTCAAGAATAAATTAACCCGATTTCGACATATGAATCAACAACAAAACTCAACCCCGGAAAAGAGTTGATACACATTCCTCGTGTCGGCCTTAACGTTACCCATCGTTGATGTGATGTGTTATGACCAACGCATCGTGAACACCCTCGAAGTCTAGTATCCCCCAACTACGACACGGTTGCTCCTGCGAGGTTTCTTGGAGTTTTGTCGCCTTTGAAGCATAATCAACCAACGGTAATGTTTAGGTCGAAATGGGCCTTACTTCCAGGGCCGAAACACAAGCATTCCCGGCCGATAGGGGGTGATATCTCCCGGTCTATTTGGGTGAAGCGCCAACAATTCCGATACGATTTCAGCTATCGATTGTATGTAGTTCGTATGATGCCCAAAACACACCACTTTAATCAAGTGTTCTTTGATGCCCAATTTATCATAGCAACTTACAGTGGAGCAAAAAATGCTATCAAAACGACTCCATTTTTTCTCCCACACACATTCAAAACGCACGCTTCTCCATTCGCCGGCATGCCCGGCACCGTCTTCTTACGTCGCAGGTTGGTACACTGTAGTACAGCTCGCACGTGTGCCGTGCTTGTCGTCGTGGGCACAGCGATTCGCGGCTGTTCGACGTACGAGTATTGCAGCAGTGCGGTTGCTGCTTTTCATCTATATGGGTTGATATTGTCTCGTTCATCCTCGCTCTGGTCGTACTCCTAACATATACTTCGAAGTACTACGTACGTCGCCTTCGGTCACCGTCCGCGACGAAAGCACCACTGCTCTAGAAACGGACGGGGTCTCCGAAGGCCCCTAAATATAACCCCCTTCTCCCCTGCTCGTGTTCAAAGCCGTCCCAAGTTCGCGAAGCTTGGTCATGTTGCATGGCCTACTTACCAGGTACCTGGAGTGGTAACGGGGGAAACAAGCATACATACGTACAGTATTCCACCCCATACCAGATACCAGGTACCAGGTACCAGCGAGCACCAACAACCATCCTCACGTCCAGCACCGCCACCCCTACCATCACCAGCTGAGCACCAGTAGCAGTAGAATCTTGTCGCTGGTGGTGGTGGTGGTGGTTGTATTTGTTTGTTTTGGCTTTACAACAGATCTCTATCACTATCCGATGGCAAAAACTTTACCATTTTTCTGATTTGACATCGATCTACCATTTTGATTTTTTTTTTTTTAATTTTGTCGAATGCGGCGCAATAATGTGATATCAGGTATCATACCAGGCTATCATAGACGGTGCCGCGAGACACCATATAGCTTCTCGACGACACATACAACAGGTTCAGAGCGATGCTCAGGGGACATTCTCGCGAGCCCGCATCATGCTGTCATCATGCTGTCTGTGCACGTACATACGTACGTACATACAATGTGCCTGCTGTATATACGCACGTACGGAAAATAAAATGTTTACTTACATAGGCAGCAGTACGTATTTCTATTATACGTTGTAGTGCGTTACCTGGTCGATGATAACCGTGCTTGGAGGATAACCAACAAGAAAATGGCATGTGGATCACCGGCTTGGAGGATCACCGAACAAAAAAATGATATGTGGATCACCGGCTTAGAGGATCGCCAAAATTAACATGGCTGCCGGACAAAAAATCAATACTCGTACGACATCTTTTATCTGTTTGTCGTAGCTTTTGTGACCAGAGAGCGTGTTTCTCCTGGGTAGGGTCGAGAAGCAGCACGGGCAATGGGTTTGCTGGATGTTGACGAGTAGAAGAACGGTTTAATTTCAAGAACACAAACACGGGAGGGTGAGGATAATATGTCATCCTCTACCAAAATATTTAGTTACTTCAAGCTGGCCCTCCCGCCGTGGGGGCGGGAGAGCCTCTTATTCCCTAGTAACATATTGTGTTTAGTTAGGGCCACGGCCACGAGTAAGAAGCGTATTTTATATTTGCCATCGTCTCGTTCGCATGGTTTTTACGATTACCCCGCTAATACAGGACTTGGATCTACTTATTTAATACTGGAGTTACATCTGCTTCCGTGTCTTCATTGGTCTCATTTTGACGAGAATTCCAACCAGATAATCCATCGCGTAGACACCAATTTAATCGATGGGTCCTCTCCCACAGGGTGGCACGACTGGATACGACATGTGGGTGAGCACACTTCCAGATGTGGGCGGCTCGGTAATCATGGCTGGTATAACCTGGGGGCAATGGGGAACTTCTAAACCTGGAAACGGTGACTTTTCTGCCTTAAAGCTGGACGAAAACGGGTCCCAGGTCTGGCGTTGGCAGGTGACGCACAACTACCCATGTCAAGGCGTGGTACGATAGAGCTAGCACTTTTGGGCCTGGCCTATTTTTGGGATGACGGCAGTCCTAACCCCAACTCGTCAGAATATCATTTTTGTGTTGCAATCTTGTTCGCTTCGTTGTATGCTTGGACAGTGGGGTTGCCATCTGGTAGCACGTTTACTTTCCTCGAAATGATTATCAATGTAAACCCCCTTCAGTGAGGAGCTTCGAGAGATAAATGGTAAACGTCTACTGGAACACGTGTCTCGCGAGTGTGATCCTTTCGACCATGCACCGATGGGGCAGTTGGGGCTATCGCGAATCGTTTGTCAACGTCTGCAAAAACAGCCGTTTCATGGTAGCGAACTATTGGAGTCTGATTATTTTCTCAATGGCGGGGGTATGATTTTGAATTGCCTGATTGCCCAAAATGTATGGATATCGAACGTATTATACCTGTATAATGTTATCCATTCGGCAGATCGCGGCCGCGGTGTTCTGCACGCGTTCATATATCGCAGAGGTCGGTTGTTGCATGGAGTGTAAACGTCTTCACGTTGGCAGTCCCAGAACAAGTTAATTAGGTGATAGTACCTGGTGTACATTATTAACCATGTTCGAGTTATATACTTGTTACCACAACGTGCTTGTTTCACTCCCCTAGGGGGGAACGACAGGATGGGATAAACCTGGAGCCATCATATACAGTGGGCCCAGTGCCCACGTTCTTGTGGCCGGAACAACGAACGGGGCGTGGGGCATTGGGAATCTAGGTGGAGACGATTTTGTTGCAAGTTTGCTTGACACGAGCACCCTAGCCAGCGCTTCGCCTACGAGTACACCGTTACCGACACCGGCTCCAGAGGTTGGAGTTCCTCCGTCGCTTGCCCCAACAGCAGAGGATGTGGCAACATCCACGCCTGATTCCGACACATCAGGATCAGGACCATCAACTTCACCCACCCTGGCGGTCGACCCGGCGACCTTGAACCCAGCTTCATCGAGACCAACGTTTTCACCTAGCCTGGCTTTAGGCGGCGGGACGGCATCAAACACGACACATATGATAATTGTGGCGGCATTGTCAAGTGTGATCGTCTTCATTGTGACGGTGGGGGCGGGATGGCTTTGCCGCAACCGTTTTCGAAGGCCAGACGACGACGCCGCATCAGTCACCCTCAGCAACGATGGGAATGGCAGGGACAGTGCCGAGTCCACCGTTTCGCATACCGTTTCCGGTCCCAACGATGGTTTCTCTTCAGAAGAGAACAATCGGTTGCGTCACAAGAACGACCCTCCTTCGCTCCATACGCAGCAGGAGAAAACAGGGGCTGAGCTTCACTCGTCGGCTTCGTTTGGTACCTTAACTAACGTACCAGACGTTCTAGAAGGGGGGGCAGTAGATTCGTCGCTCCAGCAAAAGGACGCACGGCGTGGAGTGGTTGAGAAGTTTTACCGTGAAGGTAATAGCAAGTCGCACCGAGCTTCAGTTGCAGCCCCAACGACGCGAGGTGCAGAGGGTTTGCAAGCCGATCATGGGGAATCTGTGACCACATTGCCTGAATCAGGTGCGAGCGGGGCCTCGCCAATCGATGGTCCCCGATCGTCGATTGGTGGTATTGGTGTGGGTCGTGCGGCGATAGAAGCAGTTCAGGATCTGGCAATGATGTCTCAGATTCCCGGCGTCAGCGAGGCAGTGGGGTTGGTGACCATGCTCATGAATTTGGTGACGGACAACTCCGACATGACGGGAACGGCTGATTACATGATGAAGCGCTGCCGATCGGTTTTGAATTTGCTTCGGAGCGCAGCGAGTCTGCTCGAAAAGGTACGTAACTATGTGCCCGGCGATGCCTGCTGTGTGCTACAGCGGCAAAATGTTCATCCAAACGCTTCAAGCGTGTTTCACCTCATGGCTTCCATTTTGCAAAACTAGAACAATACGAAGGGTAGCATCAGGAAGACTCACCTATCGGAGGTATTCCAAACAGGAGGAAGAACCAAGGCAGGTTTGCATGAAGAGCGATATGGGTACCACGCGGAACGTAAAACTTGTATAGTACATAAAGAGACTAGAAATGCGTGTTGGCAGGTTCAGCTGGGGAGCTATCGCAACCGTCAGAACCTGGTGAGATTCCTGGATATTACTAATAAAAATAGTTTCCTTCCACCGGGCCGGGTTTTTTGCCCCCTTCGTGGCTTTGGTGTACATTTCAGGGGAGGGAAATGGCTAGCGTCAGCTTATCGTCATAATAAGCATCTACGGCTCAAGTTCAGATTGCCTCAGTAGTCACTAACGCACATATCGTGCCGGGGTGGTGACTGTGTTCAACTTACAACACAGTTATTTGACTAAACTTGAAACATCGTTATTTCGTGCATGCTTTCAACTGCCTGATATGGGGTCGATCTCACCTCTAGGCCGGCCAAACCAACGAAGCGACCAGCCGCCCATTGATCGAGGACGTCAGCGCTGCTGTCGGTGATCTGGTGCAAATCATGAAAACCTACCAATCTAGAGGAAGAATCTCTCAGATCATGATGTCCACGCTGTTCAAACGGCGCCAGGAGGAGGCGGAAGCTGTAATCGAAGCAGCAATTTGTCGATTACAGGTGCGAGGGAAATATTTGACAAACGTATACATTTGGGACAACAGTTCTCGTATAACGTGATGTATAGTTTGCGTGGAACGGTTTGTTGTGGTAACGCAAAACGTGAGCATGACGAACTCTTTTAAAGCTCCGAGAATACCCCGCTTCGCGGCTGCGTGCATTGGAAGTTATTTGAGCTAGTTTCCAATGAACCGCGTATGGTGCGGTAGACTTCACGACCTAGCCCGTTCCTTCTCGCGTTTTGGGATATAGACGTAATTATATCAGCAAGATTTATTCAGCGCTTTTTGTTAGGTAGTTGATATCGTGTATCGCTAGTATACTTAAATAATCACTGCACCAAGTAGAGGTTTTCTTGCATCACGGTTTGGTTTGGTCTAAACTTCATGAGGGACGCCACTGACGCTCCCTTTGGTCGGACGTTGGAGCACGCCCTATCGTGTTTTCATCGCATTTTGTTTTGCCAAACAGATGAGCACGAAAGCCTCATCACCCCGATGATTCGCTTGTAGTTCACTGCGTGCACCGCAGCTGCCACAACAGACATATATCTTACCTCTTACGCTTCTGCTGTATCTGGGGGTCTCCAGTTTGGCTTGCAAATACAAGCTGGACTCAACATCAACAAGATAGAGCAGGACTTGGGGGGTTTGCGTCTCCAGCTGCAAGGATCCGAGGTACGAACAAAGGTCCCTTCGGCGGTAAGTCCGCACGTCATGCGTTGGTGGGAAATTACCTTCATTTACACAGGACCAAAACGTATATATATATGGGGAAGCACTGAATATGTTTTGTTCGAGGTTTACAGATGTTTGTTGTGCGTATAAGCCAACAACGCAAAGATGACGTGTAGTACAATACCGCGATAATGTTTATGGGAAGTAACTTGCAACAGAAGCAAGAATATCATGTGCACATCCTAACCCCGCGGTTCCAACGCTGTGTGAAACAGCAGGGATCGGAACCACCCTCGACCTCAGCAACGACATTGGAGGACCGTCGCAAGCGACGCCAGCGAAACCTTGACAAGGTAGAAATTCCCGAGGACGATGTGACCTTAACAGACGAACTGCTGGGAAAGGGCGGGTTCGGTGCTGTTTACATCGCCGACTACAACGGCCGCAACGCAGCCGCCAAGGTGGGGAACTGCTGAACCTTCGTGGAAGCCACAACGGGGCGCACTCTAGATGGCATCCATTATGAAGCAGTCATTCCCTTTCGTCGATCTCGGCGTCGTTGTCTACATCAACTATTTCCCCAATGGGAAGCTATGCACTTTCTGGTTCATTTTGCCATCGACAGGGCGAATATTCAGACAGTTTCTTGCTCTATGGGGTGTACTTGTGAACTGTATATATATGTATAGGTTTTCCGCCACGCTTGACTTTGGCCTACTGCTGCGGTGTCAACACGTCACCTGTACAGCCATATGGAACCGTACACGCCTTTTCCCGGTGTCCCACTCAGGTTGTACAGGTCGAGCACGATTTCGGGAGGAACGAGAGCGGAAACATGCAGATGGTGGGGGGCATCACGCAAACGAAGATGGAGATGGACCATAACCACAGCCGAACAAATGAGTTTTGGCGGGAGTTGCAAGCAATGATTCGTCTGAGGAGCCCGCACACCGTGCACGTCTACGGAGCGATAACGTCCCGTCAAGACCGCCTTGTCCTGGTCATGGAGCTCCTTCCGGGAGGGAACCTACGCGCACTGTTGAAGAATACTGAAGAGCCGCTCGCCGAGGAACACGCTCGCCGCATAATCCGAGACGTTTGCACTGGAATGTCATTTTTGCATCATAAGGAGACAATTCATGGTGACCTCAAATCACCTAATGTGCTGCTTGACGGGACTGGTAGAGCGAAGGTAAAGCACCACTTACGTAGCAAGCAATAGAATTGGTCATGTGTCAGTTAGCGTGTTAATCCTGGCTCAACCAATACATGATAACGTTGGTTGCAAGAGCCATGTAACAATACCACCCGTTTCGAGGTTTACCGGAATTGGCGTTTTGGAAGGGGATTCATTTTGTGAAGTTGAACATCTGATCAACGATTCATATTGCTGAGGTTTACTGCCGTAACTCCGCTGGGTGCTTTTGCGTCTGCTCTTTAGATTGGGGATTTCGGCACCTCTAAATGGCCTCGACCCAGTGACTCCACGGGTCTCGCCACCTACTCGACGCGTCCGAACCACAGCACCAAAATGAGCTACGCATGGGCAGCCCCTGAGGTAAAACCAATTCTACACCTAGGGGGAAAATTGAACGTCTACCGGTGTTCGTACAAACCATACCGTGAGCATAAACACGGAAACAAGGGTTCTGCGACATTTTAAATGTGTACGTCGTTTTGTTTGAGCCATATATCCGTGTGTTGGAATGAGGTGATGTCATTTTTTGATAATCGGTCCATATTATGTAAAGCGAGTTAGCTCTTGGGTTAAGCGAGTTTGTTTCCTACGTCCGTGGCTGAGGCCCTCCCTTTTACTTGTATGTTTGATATTGCGCGGTATCCGCGATCGTCTTGCGCATGATCACATGATACATGCTTCGGCTAAAGGGACACAGAAATCGATACCAGCATCCGGGCCTTCCGTGCACGTACGTCATGGTTACCTGACGAATAGCAGTGGTACTCGGTCCTGTCTTGTTTGCGGTTGTGCGGCGTTAGCTACTCTTGACCTGTACTGACATTCAAGCTCGTTTTCGTCCTTGTGACATGTCTTATGATCCTCGCTGCCCCGTGAAGGTTCTGGATGCAAAGAGTACTTCTTTCGCAAGCGACGTGTACAGCTTCGGAGTTGTGGTCTGGGAGGTGCTTTCCAGGAAACGTCCGTGGGAGGACGAGTGTCTTCGGAACATATACGTGCGCGTGGTGATCAAAGAACAACACCTGAAAATCCCAGCCGACTCCCCGCCTGATTTATCCAACCTCCTCCACGCTTGCTGGAACTGCGTGCCGCCTAATCGCCCAACATTCCAAGATATTTTGACCTGGATAGGCTGCGAGTAAGACAATAATATGTTGCATGTCATTTGATGGGAACACGATCCGGGAGTTGAAGTAGTATTGGATTGTATCCACATCAGCTAATCATGTTTCGTTGAGCGGCAGATTGACAAAAAAATATGAATAGCTGCAATTTCCGACTGTTGATGTTACGCTGCAACCGTTTCGTTTTTAATGCTCGCGGGAGGCAGCCTGCTCGTCGTGTTTTAGGCTTTTTGATATATTGGTCAACGCACGAAGAGTTTGGTGTGACTTGTTTATTTAGGCCGGTATCGTTTACCGCCTTGTAGTCGACGGTGGAGTTTAGATCGAGACCCCGGACGCTGCGAGTAGTGACACCCGTAACATCATTCAGAAGGGAAACATTTACATCTTGCGCGCAGTGTTTGCTCTGTGTATTTCTGATAAATATTAATCCATGTTTCAAAAACAATGCATGCGATTGCGACATGGTCTAGTTCGGAACCAATTTTAAACGTCGTGCAGATATCAATCTGTTCGGTCGCTCCTTCTGTGGCGTTGGTGAAGCTGCCGTTAGGCAAAATAGGCTGCAACGATTGGCGGATTCACACTTACCTTGACTTTGGGTTCCCCAAGGACTTGCTAGTGGCGCAGGAGGAAATGACCGAGTTGTTCATGAAACGGTTGCACGCGGAGACGTATTGGTTTGACCGTGTATACCGTAGTTGTGATGAATTCATTTACATTTTGTTTTTCCGGGAGATTTGGGGCATTTGAGTTTGTGGGATATATACGTATAGCGGTTTTCGAGGTCCACGGAGTATTGTTGAGCAGTACTTGATTGAGGAATCAAGGTGCGGACCCTAATAGTTCTTGGGGAATCAGGGGGTAATGTGTTTGAAGGTGCTCATGCTTCTAGTAAAGTAAATAAAGCAAATACGTCTGCTGTGTGTGCCGATGCGTTTGATGAATCCTGTCGTACGCTTTGGCCACGGGGAAACTAACCACAACGTGTAGCGGAGTCCATACATGAGTACCATACGTGGCACTTGTCAATTCAGATGCAGCAGTTCGTTAGCCATATGTTTGCCTCTGTTTAAAGTGCCCAGCAGGAGTTTTATTTGCCGATTTATGTGAATACTGTTTTAAAGCCGGGTTGTTGTTCTTTTGTTGTTCTTCTATAGTTGTAGAGTGCACAACAGGAAAGCCGATGTTTTCGGGCGGTAAGACATCTATGTAAATAAGATGTTATTGACCTTGTTGGACGCATTCACCGGCATACATTCGTTTCATCGTATGTTGGCTTCCCATTGGTAACGTCTCGATTTGGTTAGGAAGATCTATACTGCATCAGGATGGACATCTTTGTTGATAGCACTGCGCTTTCAACCTGGTAATTCGCAGAAATGGAAGTTGGGGTCGCCGTTTTACTTCCATGCAAATGTTTCTGGTGGAGAGGGGGGTTGCCGTTTTACCTGGGCAGTATGTTATGCTGTATTGTGGCCTCTGCTATTCAAGCTGTCAATCCGCGATACGATATTTAGGACTTTTCATATCATGTACCGAGCAGGGGGTTGTTTGAGACACTGCCGTTGTTGTCTTCGGTCTAGGCAAACGTTGAGTTTACATTTAACGGGTGACATTATTGTCATGAGGTGCTCGTTCAGACTCGGTGTGACTCGCCGTCGGTGTTGGTCACTGATACTTCCACGATATCAACCAAGTATTTGTTACAACAATACAGTTCATGAACGTGTGTGGTCGTAGTCTGTGATATCAAGGTACGGCTCACTCCTGTATTGTGTTTGGGGTCTGCAAAAGCGTATCTAAGGCTCAGTTGCTTGTTATCTCCTTCTCGACAATAACGCTGTAGGCCGCACAACCCCTGTCATTTCGGTTCAGATACTGCTACTACACCAGATGGTAATTTGAAAACGGCGCATTGGTAGCAACGACAACGCAATGGTCGGTCTCACTCGTTTCTTACAAAACAAATCAAATGAGCAAAGGCTAAAGCTAATATCTCCCAAATCACGACCAACCCAACAGCCCATATCATATCCCGCCAGGTCATCACCGTGAATACGCGTTGGTAAATCTACACGGCAAGCGTGAACCATCAGCCGTTACACATTGCCTTCATGGCTTCCGCGCGAAGCACCCATTTTGGTCCGTTTCCATTTCAGTGGTTTATTTTCCGGAGGATATGGCTCATAAGAACATAAAGCAAAGGCGGCCTTCGTATGTATGGCGATGCACCAAACGCGACCTAGATGTTGGCAGACGCTATCAGATCCTCAGGTTCGTTGAACCGACAGAGAGCATGATGGAGAAGGACGAAGACACCCGACACAATTTTGATATGAGATGTCACGGCCCCTGCGACGTTGAGGCGACCACACCTATAGCGTATCGTAGAACCAAACCCGTGAAATATTGTCAAGGCGTGATATCGGGTCAGCATGGTCCTCTTCACAGGCGTTCACGGAGTCGGCCGAAACACCAGCAGTCGGAATATATCTCGCGGCTATTGGCCATAATGCGATTTCGCGGTCCGAACCGTGAAGCCTACAATGTTAAATGTTGTGTTGACGCATGTCTAAGATTTGAGCCAAAATGAGCGAACTCTTCTTAGGATTATTTGTTGTACTTGTTTCGTAAGATTTCAACTCAACGGCGCGTGGAATGCATATAAATCGTGTTTCCGTTAAATTCGAGCTATCACATGAAATTCGATAACCCATTCTAACCGCGGGTAAGCCGTAGGAGTACCTGTAATATCCTGGGAATCGGGTTGTATCCTGTCGCTTTCCCGGATAAAACAACTTCCGAAAATACACAAAAACACAAACCTCCGGGAATGGTTCCAGGCCATCGCGTACCGCACGCAATAGATGATGGCTTTGACAAAGTGATAGGTGCTGAAGTGGGCAGTGAGGAGAGGTGAAAACTTTTTAGCTGGCGTGGATCTACACACACAGTGGAGATGGAGAGACTGAGAGTAAATATTGTACGCGAGGATTCGTTATTGATGTTTTCAAGTATTTTCCAGAACAGTCGTGATTGCAGAACCCACGAGGACATGTATAACTTCCCTGTGCAAATGTGGTGGGCCTGGCTCACAGCTACTTAGTGCGACGGCTACTACGGTTGTGTACCCTTGCCGGCCAATTCAGTGGTATTGTGTACCCATGCCAAACTCATCATCGACGACGCCTCCCTCTCGAGCTTGGAAGCCATGTTGGTGTCGACGCTTGCCTTAACATGTTTCACAAGACTCGATCCGGCCGCGCCCGCGAGGGCATCGGACTGATAGATTTGGCTTTTATGGGCGTCGGTGTCACCGAATAGCAAAATGATCGACCTGTCTCCCACAGTTACCGTCTGACCAGACCACTCGAAACGGTCGCCTACGAGATTGAGGTACCCACCGTAGCTAAAGAAATTATACAAGGGATATATACGCCAGGGTAACGCCCTCCGAGAACACCCCGGACTTATCGACAATGGTAACAGTCTACATCGGTTTCACGTTGTCCTTTGAAATTGAAATAATATACTTGATTTACCGTTTACCCTCATGCTACCCCAATCCGTGACTGCGCATGTCACAATATTCTTCGGGACCCCATTTATTGACACTGTTGCGAGGATGTGGTCAACGGAAGTCGCACCATCACGGAAATTGGCGAGACGGACGTCGTGGAATTCCCGGTCTAATCGTGTCATGTCAAAAGTCCCCGAATCTGTCCGTATACTGGTTTACAAGTCGTCGCGTCTGAGTTTAAAATTTCTGAGTGTTTCGAACAGTAGTGTCCGTGTTCAGTGGACACGTACTGAAGGTCAGACCCGGTCGAAGGTTTAAGATAACCACGGCGATGTCCGTTGGTTAACATTGGGTTACCAAGTAACACCCAACATCCTCCCCGCAACAAACAACGCGGCAAGCGTTGGGTGCACTCGCTCACGACACTCGCGCGGAGTAAGCGGAAATATGGTCGGAATCCATGGTACGTATACCCATGGAAACTCGCAATATTCCACACCGAACCCGATCGTGTAGCACACTTTATTTTGGTTTTGGTTCTGCTTTATATATTCACGCGTAATTCCATGGTCTGTTCGTGCTTGGAATACAACGTGCTATACAAAGAAACGAACGTACAAACGACCGGCAAGGTCCATAGGTATGTGCATAGGTCCAACATCGCGATGGTGCTGTGTTTAAAATAGGTATTCATAACATCCTATAACCGCACGTGGTGACTTTGACATCCACACTCCCATTCCTTTCGTGAAACGTACGGCGTGTTTCCGTGTTTTTGTTGAAACTGAAGAGGTGGCATTTTTGTTGTTATCGCTCATTCTGTATTACACTAAAAGTTTACATTAACAGAGTGTCCTTACACCCGAATAAACAAGGTGTAACAACTAAGCTGAGTTGTCGCGCATGTTATCACTAAAGTTTGCACTGGCCCGCAAGGCGAGCGATGACGGCGGTGACTTGTTCGTCCCTGTGTCCCTGAAACGACTACGTAGAAGGCTACAAGCACGAGCAAGACTGTACCTAAACTCTCGGGTGTCGACGTCCTGCAGAATTGAAGATGAATTCAAGTTTTTCGTTTGGGTAACATTCCTGACTACCATAAGTATCACGACGACGACCACAAAGACCCACATGGGGTGCCCTACCCACTTGGCTACCGGTGTTCGAAGGTTTTGAATTTCGACATGGTCTAGGGCAATTTAACTGTCTTCGTCGTCGTATTTGGCTCACTTCGACTGGAAATATCCAGCGACAATCACAACTACGGACACAACGTTAATTATTGCCTTATCGCCCGTAGCGAACGAAATCAACGTATCAAAAGATCCCAATATCAAGGTTTGAGTACTTGCATGCCACCAAAATCAACTGTGTACGGCTGTGTCGTTTTGCGATAAATCAATGAGAATGAACAAGCAGGACACCATTCCAGTACAGTATGATATGAGGGTAAAAATAAAAACATCTTAAATTGCTCGGCCAGGTGTATTGGCGTGACGACCGCACTGCACTCTAGCGGAAAAACTGGAGAGCACTACTCGAGAAGCATTCCAAACAGATTTTCTCGTTTTCTTTGTGGCCGCTGACGTACAGAACAAGTACCGTACGGTTATCATCCTAAATTGTAAGCCCGACCGTTCGTAATGTTTGCGACATAGGTTAAATTGTATGTGTCGATCGATGTAGTTATTGGCTGTTTCCAACACAAGCAACTATTCAACACGAATGAAGAATACACCTCATTATATGTGATATTAACGAAGACGGTAATGAAACCGTTGATGCCTTACGTAGTACGTAACTTGTTGGAATGCCGGCAATAATTGTATTTGGTTCGCCAAATACTTCCTGGTGCGACCTTGGTGTCAGATTCCTGTTTTTTGTAGAAGTCGGTGGCTGTGCGAATCAACCCGTAGCTTCCTTTTGGGGTTTCGTCAGAAAGCAGTTGATTATCACAGTATACGACCTTAAAAATGCTCATGTAGAGTGAAAACTGAACTCCAAACACAAGTACCAATACCAGGAAGAACGAGTTCGACACAGAACGAAAACGTTTGCGGTCTTTGCGGTATGGCTTGGGTCGATAGCTACGCTGTACATATCGCGATCGTGAAGGTCCACAATCATTACGAATGAGCCCCTTTACGGCGTTCATCGTTTAACACAACGGCTGCCTGCTCGAATAAACTTGGCAGTTCTCTCGAGGGTCGTCCCACTGACGCATCTTCACTCTAGGTCAACCCATGTTCAACTTGTAGTCACGACTTATATACCCTGTAATCAATGTCGTTAGGCGAGAATCCCATGCCCTCCACGCCCCGGTGCGCGCCTATCTGTTTATAGCCTGATCATAACACGTCAGCGCTTTGATCGCTTGCCAATCTGCATTGAAATGTGCATGCACACACTACGCACAAGCAGGCATCTTCTGCGTCGACATCGGCGGAAGACGACGGTGTCAAGGAGGATGGAACGCTTGCAAGTGTCATATCTAGTACAGTACGCGACATATGTTAAGAATCTCTTATGTTTGGCCAGACTGGGATTTTTATGCAAGACTGGGTGTGCTCCACACTAATTTCAGTACAAAAAGGTCAAATTCTTTATTTTTCTCCATAATTTCAGCCTTAAATTCTTAATGATCAGATTCTTAACATATGTCGCGCACCGTAATGGTATTTACTGTACAACATCGGAGACGGCAATACTGATAGTGTTTAGTCGGACAAGCCGAACACGTATGAGTAAGAGACACAAACACAAGGTGGGTGGGGTCTGTCGATTCTGCAAACACGCGTTGTAAGACGCCGAACCATGCCGCTGAAGGGGTAGCACACGACGTTCCGATACCAGGCCCGAGGTCAACAAAACTAGACCAATCGAGATGTACGTGTGGATAACAAGACCAGTGGAAGTCGGAAAAAAAAGTAGTCAAAACACTGTCGATGATGCAAGTTGGCCCAACTGCTTGCGTTGTTGAAGTGCATGCAAACTAACAGGCGTTTTCGGTGGTTTACGGCCGGACACGGTGGATCTCCAGCTTGGGCTTCGATATTATCTCCGACTTCGCCCAGCTCCAACGGGGACCGTGTACATCAGGCGACAGTGAAACTTGGCGAGTTCATATCTCGTAGAGGTGGTCCTGGTTCTCCCAAATGTGTCATGTCACCTTAGCATCTGGTACTTGAGCAACGTCGGCGCAACGTAGAGAGGTTCGAAGTACCATGGACCAATATCTCTATATCCTTCTGCGCCCAAACATATGAATCGCATGGCACGGTGCGAGTACTTCTCTTCGGCCCACCAGAGGAACAACGAACACCGTCATTCGACACCATCAGCACCAACGATAGTAGTGAGGTTCGGCAGAAACAAAAAAGCCAGAAAGTTGATGATCAGGTGCGGTGCTCAAATGGTGGGTGGTTCCAGGACTTCTGTTGTATACAAGAGGCCAAACCTTCCTCACGGTAGTAATGGAAATACTGACATGCCTCGGTGGCTGAGTTTTTGCATCGTTTACGGATGATTTACAGATTCGAGGTCGGTGCCGGTTGACAACCCATGGTGTTACACCATTTTCACCGATACCTTCAGCCTCCGGTCCTCGGATCCTGTTAATTTGTCTTCGCCTGTGTCGTTCTTGGGGCCGTCACTAAGCTCGACATTGCGGGTCATCTTTTGTCTGGCCTACTCTATGGGTGAGGAGCATATTGTACCAGCCATGTTCGCCTCGCCTGCCTGAGACCGTACTGCGTTACACGTGCTATGTATAGGTTATTGCAGGCGACAGACGACGACGGCTTGGAGGAGGTAGTTTACCCTGTCGCTCTAGGCTTTGGCGAGTGCGTGTCCGCCCCGCACACGTTCTCCGCCACTGCCGTCGTCTTCTCCGTCGCCTAGCGGGAAGTGGCTTGTCTCCATTTATTCGTCCAGTGCGAGGATCCTTGACCTTCCATTGCCTACAGCCTGGTATATCGCGCATGTATCGCCGTATCGCCTGGTTTCTGCTAGTATTGTTTCGTCGCCGAAGCATGAACAACCAACGACTGGCTCGACGAGATGGCACCTCTGTCGTCAAGCTTGTGCTACGGAGCAGACACTCTTTTACCGCCTGTGCTTTGTGCCCTCGGCAAAACACCAGAGTACTCGTTATAACGCCAGAGTACTCGGTATAACACCAGAGTACGGTTGTGTTTGCTCAAGACGGGCCGTTTTATTGGGGGATCTTACCCTGAGTAAGCTCTGTGGTCGGTGAAACGTTTGGCAGACAATAGCGAGTTTCACAACAAAATTAAAAAAAATAAAAGTCGATGCTCAAGGCGTTGCTCAGGGCGATTGCTTCCAGGGTCTCGATTGTTATACAATCGATGAAACTTGCAAACCTTTCTCAGAGGACATTTGGAAAGGAGAATAGAAAAGATAACGTGTCTCGTAGGGTCAATATTTCGATGTTCACGAATCGTCATAGCTTCAAGGTCGGTGCCGACCGACCACACGCACGGTGTTCCACATGCTTCCATGTAGACCTTCCCCCACCGCTGCTCAGCCCCTATCTCTTCTTCTCCGCAGGAACCGTCCCCCACGCCGTCACCGAGCTCGACAATGCGTGTGATCTTTTGCGAGGCCTCCTGTCTCCGTGACGAGCATCCTCCACACCATGTTTGCCTCGCCTGGCTGATATCGAACTGCTGTAGTACCGATGCCACGTTATCACAGACGTCAGACGACGACTGTTGGAAGGCGATGGTGCTCCCAGTCGTTCAAACCCTAGGTGAGTGGGCGTCCGCCTCGCACATCTTCGCGACGGCCACCGCCGGCATTCTCGACCATATCAAGCTTTAGGTTTCATGCCTCCATATCGTAGTCCAGTTGGATAATCCCAAGTTCCCCCCTTGCTGCCTACTGCTCGTACGTACCTGGTATACCTGGTATTGAGCACAGACAAACGAGGTGGAGAGCTGTATGCTCGAATTTGTTCACGCCGAAGCCTAACCAAAGCACGACTGGTTCACGGAGATGGTGCGTCTTGTCGCCCTACGCTGTGGTGGCGAGTCGGCGCCCACCCAGGTTGCTTGTATGACTGTGAAGGCCCCCTTTTACCACCTGTGGGTTGTGCCTTGAGCACAACACCAGCGCGGTTTTTTGTTTTTTGTTGTTCAGGAGGGGGCGCTGTTTTTGGGCGCTTGCCCTCACTAAGTCCTGTGCGTAGGGAAAAAAATAGCGGTTGACGTTTTAAATACGGAGATATCTCGTTAGCTCCTGAGCAACGTGTTTTGAAGTTTTTGCTTTTTCTGGAAGTCTCTACATTAGTAATGCAGCACGTAATCAACAGCCCTTCTTGAGCAGCGATGTTCCTGAGTATGTTTTTTTTTAGCTTTGCTGTTTTTAAAAGTCCATATCGCCATACGAGTGGCCTACTGTAGATTGTTTACCCTGGCTAATACCGGTATAAACATTTTCTACACATATCATACATTGTTTGTGACAGGTGGCTCTCCGACTCGATAAAGCACTATGAACAGAACGAGAAGAGCACCAATGACTTTGTGTCAGACGAATTTCTCAAATATTCTTATTTTGATCATGATCACCAGACTCTAAATGCGATCGGGGTAGAAAAGTTCGGAAACCGTTTTGCGACTGACCAGAACGTTCAACCTAGAAAGACCCAATCAATATAGTTCATATGCCGTTGGTTCTCATGGTATACCTACAGCAAGAGATTGAATTATTTCGTACGGCTGTGATTTCTATCCGCAAATCCCTGTTTCGGGTCCAACCCGGTAGCTTGTTGAATGAGGAGCCTCAGCAGCATTACTGGCACCCATACCGGTACGGCAGCATTCTTCGAAGATACTAGTCTAAGCTCTAGACCGATCGGTTTTGGAACGTCGAGGTTTGTCTTTGGTATCCCGAAATAGCAATGATTCTGTTGGGCCTACCAACCATCTACGAGCAGGATAAACACCCAGCAGCACCAGGAAACTTTGTTCGTTTTATAAAGGATAGACCACTGAGCCACTCAGTCAGCGCTGACTAAGTGGCTCAGTGGTCTATCCTTTATAAAACGAACATAATCTACCCCAACGAATCATCAGTTTCAAGTCGTGTAGCAACCGATGGTACGCAGCAGTGAAATCGGGTTCCCCGAAATTGCAGCCAGTGCCAGAACAGAGGTGGTTCCATGAATTGGATCTACAATCGCTCGTTGAATGAGTTGCGCTCCGATCACTGTGATTTTCGAACCAAATCCAAAGGCAGAGAACAGAGGCTGTGGGAGGAATACTGGCCATCCCACCCACCCAGCGTAGCGTACACCTGGTAGCTTCTATGTGCTTTCAACACCTACTGAAGGGGAATACTGTAAGCTGCTTGCCGCACTTTTCACCCCCTAGTGGTGCGGCATGATAATCGGGATGATTGTATCAGATGAATCCGAGATCGGAACAAGGTCGTTGATTCTAATAACTTGGTGACTCGAATGCCTGAAGTATTTCACCGCAGTAACAAGAGCATTGCCCTGAATCTCCGCTATCTGGTGGCGCGGACAGTAGCAGGCAGTAATACACTCAGACCGAGTCGACCACCCTGCATGCTGGTTGGGTGGTGGGCCGTGATTTTATTTCGAAGGATTGCTGACGCGTTGAGTGCTCAACGCGGTGATTATCCCGGGTGAGACCTCCTGCTTCGGGGAAGGAGGCGTCATGTAATCCTGCGGTTGTGTTTTAGATGATCAGTGAGGATGCACGAGAATACAGCAACATACAGTACGCGACAGCAGCAGCCAAGACTATGGGTGTTAAGAATTTAAGCCTTATTGTTTTGAACGTTTCTTAGAATTTACAAACACAAAGCATTTGTGCTCGGCAAGAAACGCTACTCTAAATCGTACCTGGTATACAATACCCTGGTAGCCTTTTAAGAGCCTACGCTCAACGTTGAGATCACAATAAACCGCGAGCCTTAGCCAACAAAAGGAGTTTCTTAGCTGCTGTCGCGTACTGTACGACAGGGTATCATATATCGTAGCTCGATACGTCCTGGAACACAGCCCCATGCTGTCCTGACATATCATACAGGTATGTGATGCCTTCAAGGGTGCTTAACCCCTTTAGAGCCGGAAACGGTTTTTGGGGACAAAACTACTTGGAAATAGTTTGGGATATTTTTTAGGGTAGTAAAAGGGTTAAGATTGTGTCGACACCACAATTATTCCATTCCATTCGAGAGGAAGCGACACCGGACAGCCTCAAAGAACAAAGAAGACCAGGGGCCGACACAGGCCACACCCGTCAATTCAAAAAACGCCTTACCCATCTGGACCAACTCCCCTTTACCTACACAGGTTGTGCACAGGTTGGGAGACTGCATCCTCACATCTCGCCCAAAACCAAGATGACCTGTCTGCTTCTACGATACCCCCCCCCACAAAACAAACAGCGATTTTCTTCCACGAACGTTTCATGGCTGTTCGACACGAGGGAGGATGCTATGAAAAACACATCTTCCAATAATTTCTTGTTTGCGAAGGACTATCGAACAATGACGTCGGGGTGGCCAGTAGGGCACCGTATTTCAGGAGATACGGTCGGTAGCTGGTTTCAAAACCGTCGATTTCGCTAACGAAAGGTTGAGGGGGCTATCGTAGAACGACTCGCCTACGCCGGGTCGACTTGAGGCCAGCCTGCTGCCCACCCTCTTCCGAAAGTCGTCAACCATTGCAGGCTCGTGGCCACCATATTCCCGCGGTGCCTGACTGCAGCGATGACTGACGCTCATGCATTAACTATTATCGATAGCCAGGAGATTTTACACTGCGCGGCATCGCAAGGAATGCTGTCTTCTGTTGTGCTGACATTGATAGCATATGGGAAGATTTTCCCACGATCTGGCTGACCGCTTCGGCCTCACCCCGCTCCACTGAGCCGCAGAGCAAGGGCGCCGCAACGTGATCGTCCACCTGCTTATACTGGGAGCGAGTGTTGATCCTCGATTTCAGTGCAACGCCGCCCTAAGAATGCTGGCAGCATCTAGAGGGCACGCGGAGGTTGTTGGGGTGCTGCTTTGCTATCGGGCTGGCGAATCAGACCGCCGGCCCTCGAACCATGGTGCCATCGCCGCGGCATCGGACACTGGAGGAGCACCGTCCTCCCCTGCGCCACAACTGGTGGTCATGAAACAGCGGTGTAAGACGCCTGCTTAATGCTGGGTTCGACAAGGGGCAACGCGATGCGGCGGGCTTAGCTCCAGCCGATATCCCACCAGCCATCACGCATCTACTTCTTCTTGCAAGCGACATAGGAGGTAAAATGGTCTATGACTACTGTACGTTAACCTGATCGTGAAGGATGTGGCTACCGTGTCCGGTCTATAGGAAAAGGCGGCGCATTCCTTGATTGGCCAGATGGGACCGGAGACACACCGATATACCGGGCTGTGCTTCAGTCACGCCGCCATATAGATTATCGTGCTCCAGGGGGGCGTATACCCCGACCTCCTGGGCCTCGGTCGTGCCTATCCGTTACATTTCGCCGCCTGCGCCGGAACTAGTGAGATCGTAGCTGACGTTCGTGAGGCAGGAGCCGACATGGAGATATTAACGCTCGCCGGTTACTCTCCGCTCCACCTGGCAGTTGGAAACACCAGCATGAACGCCGTCAGGGTCCTACTGAACGCGGGGGGCTCCATGGAGCTCTGTGGTGGCTCCCCACGGCTAGAATCCATCGTCCTGGGCTTGCCAAGCTTGTCTCGCTCGCTCCCATAGTCCGGAGGCATGCTACGATAAAGATGCACCGGTTTTTTTCTGAGGCTCCTCACTTTAGGAGCTCTGTACTTCACCCACATAATGGACCAGTTTTGATTCAAACAAAAGTGCAACCCGATTAAAAACCTATGACCTAGGTATACACAACAATCATATTACAAAAACAGAATGACACCCTGACGATTTTGGGTTAAGGAGCTCCGTCATTCAGAAACGAAAAAAGCCAAAAAGTGCTACCTCTATCGTAGCACGCTTCTCCGCGTGTTGGTGGAAGCTGGGGCTGACGTCGAGTCGAGATATTTTCGCCGGTGGCTTAACACCTCTACACTGGGTTTGTCGCTTCATCGACGCCGAGAGCGCGGAGGTCTTGCTCAACGGGAGGGCAAGACCCTTGCGTGATGGACCAGGCGGCAGCGAATGTTGCGGTGGGTAGCAACCTCACCGTCTAACAACAATAGCCGCACGACTGTCTCAATGTCTGTCGCAATCGACGTGATCGGTCTGGGCTACCCACTGACGGAGGATCCGAGGCTCCCCTTCTCAGGCGGTCCAGTGCCGCTGGCAGCCAGACGGCTAGTCTCGGCGAAACATGTTGAGCTGGTTCTAAAGGGCCCAAAGAAAAGCACTCCTGGCGCCGCCACGGCTGGTTGATTGTCCTTTCGAACAGGTGTGGGTTGGGGTTACTTTGGTACCCGGGAATCGGGATGAGCGAGAGGCGGTTTGCCCTCGTTGTTTTATTGATTTTCATCCGGTGCCAACAGTAGCGTTGCGGCGTGTCGGTACCGGCATTGAACAGCCACCGTGTGCCCACCAGAAGGTAGCTGCCAATTATCGTGCCGACGCCAATGCGAACCGCGACAGCTGTAACTATATACACCCGCAATCAGGACCGGGTAGCGGGCCAGACGATGAGGGCACAAAGGTAAAATACTGTCCGTAGCGTGGGGGTGACCAGGAAATCATCGTCCCGTTGGCAAGGTCAAACGCGTGGCGACAATGGAGCCCGGGAGAGTGTGGCGTTGTCTTTGCCGGAACTTGTTGATGCTCTGCTAGGAGATAACAGCGGCCGAGGCCATTGTATTTCGTAGAGTAGTGATATTTATCTGACGGTACGTAGTGAAACCATTCCTACGCGAGCTGTTGGCAGCACGTATGAACAGTCATTTACAAGTGGTGTGTCAAGGAAATGTTATGTGATGCCCACCGCCGTAGACATATTAAACGTTGCGCGCCGCTTTGGAAGCGGTTCGTCTCGTGCGTCGAAGTAACGCTCAATACTCTCGGAGATGCGTTTTATCCTGTATCGATGGGGGGTCGTTCGACATCCTTCCGGCTGGACACGGTGAAAGCGATTCGACCGATTATATACAGCAAAAATGTTTAGTCGTTCGCTCGTGATAATTTGATTTTTGTGAAGCTATTGACTGGGAGTAGTTTGCACTCATCACTCCTGTTTATATATACGTACGTGTATGTCATAAGAGTGTTGGAGGACTCCATGCGGGAGGACATTCGAGTATGGCCGTTGTATGAACTTGGTTCGCGCGCCCAGTACGAAGTGGCACGCTATACTACAACTGTTGTCGCTCCATCTAGGAGCCGGCAGCACTGCAGCCAGCCAACGAAAGGGGACCCAGGGCTCTCACAGAGCGTGGAGGAGCGTCAAGGATGAGATCGGAGGTTATACCGATGAGATGGAGGTGTGTGGGCGGTGCTGTCGGCAGGCGTGCAGATAGCCCTACAGTGCGATGTTTTTTCTCCCTGTTTCCCTCGTAGGGAATTGGAACGCGCGGAGTGGACGACACACGATAGTGTATGGGCTAGGTTCGTGTATAAGATTCCAGGCAAGGCAACGAGCCAAACGAGCACCGACCGCAGAACGAACAATCTTGAATGTAAAAGGTAGTATTTATCCTCACACCATGTTCGGGAGGAAGTTGTGGTGGTGTTGTGTGCCCACGATCAACGACGATAATGCTCACAAGGTCTCCGTAGCCCAGCCCAAACTGTCCTTGCGCATGGCCCCCTAGACCTTGGCGTGCCCAACGGAAGGGAAGCGAACTCGCCTAGCCTAATTGTGCTAGACCGGCCAAGACTGGTATTATTGAACAAGGGGGATTTATGCCTCCCTTCGTTCGCCATCGCCTCGTGCCCACTCCATATCAATGAGCCCCACCCCCCCCTGCGTACGCCCGAGGTGGTGCGGGTAATAATCACAGTGCAGATACATAACGTACGAATGATTAATGTAGTCTAATGCTCGGGCACGACCGCATCGAGTCGGATTTACATGGCCAGCCGTCTCTTCGAGATGATACACGACGCTATGGACGGCTTCCGTATTGACACCAAATTCCTTTTTCTCAAAACCTCCACAACGTTTGCCGCCGCCTGCATCGGACGCGGAGAAATGGTAGTTGACCTTCTTGAGGCCGGAGCCGACATATGAGTACTAACGGTCTGGGGCGAGTCCCCACTCCACCTGGCATTTATGAATAACAGGGAGGTTGTCGTCGATTTCCTGCTGAACACGGGATCCTCTACGGAGAGCGGTGATGCCATTCACGGCCAGACTCCACTGTCCTGGGCCTGCGGAGGCGGCCTCACCTCCATAGTCCGCGTCTTGGTGGAAGCCGAGGCTGACGTGGAGTCGAGGTTGTCGGCCGGATTGACACCTCTACACTGGGCTTGCCGCTTCATCGACGCCGAGAGCGTGGAGGTCTTGCTCAACGCTGGGGCAGACCCTGGCGCGATGGATCAGGCGGCTGCAGATGATGCAGTGGCAAAGCCTTTGTCTAGCAGAGGCAGGATTGTCACAATTCCTGTCGCGATCGACGTGATTGGTCTAGGCAACCCATTCGAGGAGGATTCGAGGTGCCCCTTCTGAGGCGGTCCGGAGATGTTGGCAGCCAGACGGTTGGATCCAGGCTCAGCGCAACAGATCAAGTGGGCTCTGGGTCTTGCAACCCGGGGGCGTGCCTGGGGTCGCCGCGGTTGGTTGGTCATCCTTGTGAACAGGCATTTTGCGGCGAAGGTACTCGGTGTTCGGGGTGAGCGAGCTGCGGTTTCCCGTGTTGATCGCAGTCCTTTTCATCAGGGGGTGCTACAATTGCGGCATGTCGATACCGATGTCAAACATCCCTCATATGCCCACCAGAAGGGAGCTGCCGGCTTTCGTGTCGACGCCAATATGCCGATCGATGGCGCTGACGCTTAGCACCCACAAGACGAACTGAGAAACGGGCAGAACGATGCAGGGAAGGGGCTGCGGAGTGTCAATGATGTGACTATGGCCGTAAGGGAGACGTCCCGCCAGCAACACCAAGGGCGTGGTTACATCGGAGGCCAGGATAATGTGGTAGTTCGTTTGCCGGAACTTGTCACTGCTCTTGCCGGGTTGTAATGTTCATCTAAGGATGGTTAGCGGCAAACTAAAGACACACACGGGCCCTTGAGCACTTATGAGTTGACGAAATGTGGAGAAGATGTGTATGTAGACCCTCGTACTGCAGCAGAGGAGTCGTACTGGACATTGTTGGAAAGAAGATCGTGCGCTGTGTTGCAGTTAACGTCAATATCCGGGGAAGTGCGTGTATCTTGATGTTAGCGACCGTAGGGTATTGGCTGGATTAGGCAAGGTGAGGCTGTAGCTGTAGCGAGGATTGGTGTCATTAGCCGAAGTTTGGTGAGATTCTCGAATGTATCTTGTATACCTCATTTCAGGGGTCACCATGAAGAAATTAGCCCGGCTAGATATCTTAGAGCGCGATTGTCTCCACAAGAAGGATATTGATGTATGGTTGTTGATCAAACCTGGCTTGGAATTCATTCAGTGCGAAGGGGCTCGCTACGACGGATGCAGCAGAATAATTGAGCCCTTAGAATCGCTGGAAGCACACTGAGGTAGCGAATTGCGGCCACGGGGTTTCGGAAATGACAAGGATACGTACTGTTGAAGTAATGGTCGAATACGCTGTGTGGTTTACGCAATGAGCAAGAATGAGACCTCATGCATGCGACGGCAACACATTTTTGAAGACCGAGCATGCCATTTGCGTGGCTGTCAGGAAGCCCAGAGGCTGCCGGATGGCTGTTACTCTGGGTCATCCTTCAACGTAGTTTGTGTAGCCACCATACTTCCTGGATGGTATCAATGATAGTCAAACGCTCCGTGCACATGACGCCCACCCAAAGCCTGCCCCTCCGGCGAGGAGAAAACGCATCTCGCCAGAACCAACAACACCATGGCCACCATCAATATGTGGCACAAAAGCACCCCCAATCTCGACCAGCTCTTCCTCTTGAGCTATAATTTTGTGCTCACCGTGAAGCAATGTACCGCGTCCAGAAGGTCCCCAGGTCCGCCTCGCCGAACAGAACCCGTTCCATGAGCAATAAATACCTCGTTCGATGAGATTGGGAATATCGTCGATTCCGACCATTACTCCGTTGTGAAAATCGCCTCGGGAATCCTCGACGACGACAGAGAAGCGAAGAACGAACGTACCGCTCACGTTCCCAAGACACCGACCTTCGCGAGAGAGGAGTAAAGGTACCTTTTAGGTGCCTCCCCACAAACCAAAACAAACCAACGCCTGGAGTCCTCTCCGAAGCAGCAACAACGGGGACAGAGACTACACACGGGGTCTTCAGAAAGCGGGTAAAACAATGTTTGACGCCGTCACCGACCTGAAACCATAAGATGTGAGTGCATCGTTGGACCCCCGTCGGGTGTCGGGGTTGGCCAACTCCACGCCTAGCGGGCCGAATCCCGCAGTCATTGCCGCTTCATGAAGCCAAATTAATGTGTTTGCCTAACCAATCTCCATGCTTGATCACGAAGGCGGGAAGACCGGAGCAGCCCAAGACGAACAGTGTACCACCGCGCTGGTCCCGCAAGCCCTGGCTGTTCTTGCCAGACATGCTGCCTACAATACCGCCACTAGCAGTGCTTACAGGACCAGGTTGGCCGACGGTGGTACTGTCGAATCCCGTATATCTACACCATTAGCCCTGTCGACCCCATGTGTTATGTGTCACGTATCGCAAGATGTATCTATTGAAGATAGGTACGTTGCTACATGACAGTAATCAGTGGCATATCGAATCGCTGTCGGGGACATGTTAAAGTTATCTATCTCGTAGAACAGCTTATTTCAGTGAGCATGTTTTCAGGGATCATTATTTTTACCAATACATAGAAACAACCAGCAGGTGCTGGTACTTACTTAGCTGCCGAGCGTTTTATTTCCGCCCCGTACAAAAAACGTGTGGTGCCTTAACAATGTTGAACAAACAATCTAGCAGCGTATCACATTGCTGCCGCCCCCCCGAACGAAGAAAACACGTGGCGCTATCAAAGTACCTGGCATGAAACAACCAAATATTGCTGGTGCAACTCCAAACTATGCAGAGGTCCTTCCTTCCTGGCGATCGAGAGGATGATGCTGCAGCGATCTCGCAGAAACGATAGTTAGAAACCTTGGGAAGACACAAAAACAATAGTTTTACATCACTTGGATTCATCATCAAGCAAGAGGACATATTTGAACCAACTTGGTGGCAATCCGAATTGATAGTTAAACAGCAACTTGGCCTTATGTCTCGTCTATGGCGGTGTAGTATTAAGCGATAGCTACCGGGTGGATGTTGGGGAAACAGTCATCTGACATAATAGTCCGTTGAGCACAGCAGTGAAATGAGCTGTTGAATATGCCAGCAGTATTTGCTGAATGTGCGATCAATTCCATGCAACCAGAACAACAGAGAAGGGGGCTTGCCGAAGAGGAATATTTCGGGATCGGGCAACAGTACAATCTATACCGTATATTGGATTTGCCACATCCTGACCGCCAATGTGAACTGAAACACAACCTGCTGTAGATGAAACACGAAGATAGCACACCCGGTCTCTGCTAAAGCACGAACCAGCCGAAATACTGAATGCAGAGTGTCGAAATAGATGCTTAATTTAGTGTATCGAAAAGGTCTAGATAGTAGAGTCAGCCAGGAACCCGGAGTCTAGAGAAGGATAAGATCCTCCTTGGCCTAGAGTCCGAAAATTCCCAAAAGCATGCCTCCTTCCAACCGTAACTATGAACACCCAGGGAACAGCATGGCAACGCATATATTTGGCGCTGCATTTCAGTTGTACATAATAAAGAGACGAATATCTGGTCCTTAATCATTCCACATCAGGGTTATAATTAGGCGGCGGGGCCGTGGTGCGCGAGGCGGAATGGCGCATAGTACGGCCTGCGCACAACGAACCTGATGCGAGGTGCACCGACCATCCGCCAGGGGCCGCTGGAGGGCGCTGCCCGCGCAGGGCCCGCCGGAGGCCAAACGTTGGACATATTTGGATTAATAACCCAAAATGTGCGTCTTCCCGGCTCCTTTTCTTACTCCCTGCTGTAGCAGGCGTGCGTCAGGCTGGCTTGGAATGTCATGTAATGTGCAAACGATCACACACAACAGAGTTCTGATCATTTTATACACATACCAGGTATACATGTAAGGCGCAGAGAGATCATCGAAACCATGATAACGGTATCTTTCTCCTCCTTTTTTAGCTTTTCGAGGCCAGTTTCGTCCTTTAGGAAGAGCAAAGTGCCAGACTTGAAGTTAAATCCACCAAAACCACAAGCTTTTTGTGCCACACAGTACAGTAATTTCATATTTGGCATGGAGTTGTCGACCAGCATGGCCAATGATAATGGTGCCTACTAATAATACTAAACATGTTTCGCCAAGAAAAACACGCCATCTTTGTTTTTCGCCTGCGGTCATACGGGCCCAATTCCCGAACATGTGTTTTGGTCTGCAGCAATAGAGGGTGCGACCCTCAAAAAAAATAGATGCGCATTTAGCCGCACACTGTCTCCAGCGGATGGTGCACTAAGCGGGATTCTGACGAGAAAAGGGGAGCGCCGGCGCAACAGCGCAACAGCTTGCTGTAAATCCCGGTCCATATAGACTACGCACGGAGACGGTGAATGCGACGTGCTGTATCGTAGTATCATCGACGGAGGAACATGGTAAATCAAATTCCGTCCTGACTGTCCTGACGACAAAAAAAGACAACTATCTGTGGTACCGGGTATCGCACTCACTCGTACTGTAGCTATTTTCTTGTTTGATCACTGATCACTGATCAATGCTGTGATCACTGATTGATCCTGATCACTGATGATCCTGACCATCACTGATCACTGATCACACAAACTTTTAGTATAAAGCATTAAGTTTTTATTGGCCGCAGCAATCCGCCCGCACTCGGGGCAGTTATGATGGGTCAATTCGTCGGCTGCAAAGAAGCCGTCCGTGCTCCTGCGACAATCCACTCAATAATTCCTGGGTATGAAAAATGAAAACTGCAGCAGCAGTAGGGTTGGGCACTGCCACAGTATGTACCGGCAGCAGTGGAAATATGTACTGGCAAAGTAGAAGTAATCTACTGATTGGTCCGGCCGGTACATTCGTCAAACATATTTTGTTATGTACGTCCAACAAACCCGCCTATAATAGTACGAAACCTACCGCATGCGTTTTGGGGGGAGAGAGAAGAGGGGGAAATGATATTCACGACCACGTAGGCGATATTAAAATCACGACTACTACGGGGACTGGTTTAGGAGACATCCCCGAGTTTTGGGCACGGCGTTTCACATTTATTTTCCGTCCTATCCAGCACACCAACCAGCTCCCACAAACCACCCTGCAACGACGGCTGAGTCCTGCAGCAGGGTCTTTCGTGGTGAATAAACCGTAAACCCCAGATATACCACACCCTGGATAATAGGTTCCAGGTCAATGGGCGATCGATAGGATCCTATTCCAATAGGAGGCCTATTGTTGCTTGTGATAGGTATCGATTGGCACTTTTTGAATCGTATTGTGGCCGACAATGGGTATCGATCGGCACGTTCCCTGACCTACTGTTCGGCCAATATTGTATCGATATGTAAATCTCAAAACCTATCGCTGAAACAAATAGCTATCGATAGGCATTTCCAGAACGGTATTGTTCGGGCGATATACTATTGGGAC
>JAYJME010000188.1:0-30935 GCA_036873775.1 Costaria costata | reverse complement strand
CCCCCGCCACCCGACCCCCGATGTAAAACCAGGGGGGCATACTTTGAAGTACACCTCTCTGCCCGGAAATAAGAGCTCCTTATTGATATTAATAATTGACAAAGATAATCGTTGTTTAGATTTCTGGGAACTCTGGAGTGGTTCGTTTGTCTTTTTGGTTCCGTCGTGGGTTCTCTTTAATACACGCCCCCCCTAATAGTTATACACGCATGCATATCATACATGATGACATGACATGGCATGATGCATAGACACGAAGATATGTTTTTTCTCGATGATATCCGATACACCACTGGAAAAAAAGCCAGGTGAAGAGCCATTATTATTCCTGTTGGTATGTGCTGTGTTCGAGGCGGGCGGGCGGGCGGGGCTCGCCATTGGTCCTCGCGAGGGGGAGGGGGGGGAGGGATGAGGCCACTGGTTCAGTTGGGAAGAAAGACTTTCCCAATGGCCCATATTTTATTCGGTGGCATCACGCATAACCTACAATGATATTATACCCAGTGAAATATATAGTGCGGGCTTATAATTGTGCGCACATTAAAATACTTGAGTAGTCGTTGTGTCCGTCGCCATAACTTGCTAGACCGGGCCGCACGGGGATCTAGGACATGTGCTCGGTGGCACTGCGAACGATACTGGTTCTCTAGCCATGATGTGATCTTAGGCAGTGATCAGCTCCTTCCCCCCCAGTGGAAGGGGCAGGTGGACAAAAACCCTAAAAGCTCTCGATGTTGGCATGTATGCGAAAAAAACAACATATATATCTACGAAGTATACTCGTAGTATTTAATATGTTCAGCCCCGCGTGGTATTATCTTATCATAGAGCGGACTGAAACATATACCGACATAGAATGGGACCGTCGTCCCCTCTATCAACCATTTGTGGCTAGAAATATATTTGTACCTTCTATGTGAATGATATAAGTACTTTTTGTAGGCCTGTGAGTTTGCTGTCTAAAATCAGCATATAAGTTCCGAGTTGGCTAGGTATTAAGCTTTGGTTTTGCATGCCGTCATTTGAGGTATTGTGCGCGTTTTTGTTTTCATCTGACCGGCTGGTTTGTGGCTTCGACGCGTGCTGCGATAAGATGTAGCACTTTTTAGCTGTTTTTGTCTCTGAACGACGGGGCCTTTTACTACCCCAAAGAAGTATCCCACACTATTTCCAAGTCGTTTTGTCCCCAAAAACCGTATCTGGCTCTAAAGGGGTTAACAACCAAAATCGTCGAGGCATTATTTTCGTTTTTGCGTTATGGTGATGTTTTTGTATGACTCGGTCATGGGGTTTTTAACCGCGTTGCAATTTTGTTATACGAACTTGAAATCAGTTTGTCGGTGAAACTTGCACAGAGCTCCTAAAGTGAGAGGAGCCTCAGAAACAAATAATAATGGAACAACACCTCTCTCGTAGCATGCACGTGTCGCTCGACGGACCTTTGCTGGGACTCTCTCTCCTCGCTTGAGCAGGTCCAGACTAGAAACTGTTTAACATGACACACCAACATCGCCCAAAAAAACGCCCCGTTTATTTAAGAAACTGTTAGTTGTACTCAAGAATACGACGGAGATGGCCAACTTTATATTAGGGCATTCCGTATATCGATGAGGAATTATGTGTGAAGGGGACACCTGTGGTTATTTGACAGTTAATCGGTGGAAAGTTGGTGGGTAATCGGTGGTTAAATTGCGGATGATACGGGGCATTTCATGTCTAGTGATCTGCTGGATGATGCGTTTTGATGTTCTGCTATGAGCTCTCACTCGACAGCTCTGTATACTACTGTAATACAAGAAGGAATGTATATGTTACTGCTGTCTTGAGTCACCAGGACGCGTTCGCGTGCCAGCTGCGTACACCTTTACTTTGGAGATTTATCAACACACTACTACGCGGGACCATAGTTAATAGGACGTACTGTAGATACAATAGGACCTACTGTAGACACAATAGGACCTACTGTAGACACCAAAACCTATGTATCGCCCCATTTTTGATAACAATATTTGGTCCAGGGTTAATAGGACCTACACTGTAGACATGATAGGACCTACTGTAGACACCAAAACCTATTTATTTCCCTATTTTTGCTAACAATACTTGGTCCTACTTACTATGGCCCCCCGTAATAGTACAGCCGGTTGTCTCCTATTGGTAAGCGTAGCCCAGACCAGCCTACGTAGAGAGGTGGGAACCTGCTTCCAGCGATGCCCAACATTCATGAGCAAGGCATGGAAGCTAGCGTCAGAGCAGAGATGGAGGAGAACAAGGAGAGCAAGGAGACGATATATATGAAAGATATGAGAGAAGAGGTAGAAGCCCTCAAAAGGACAGTGGCGGAGCAGACGATACGTGCCCAGAGGGACGCGCTTGTTGCTGAGTTGGAAAGGGGGGACGGAGGAGGGAGGAGTGAGAATTAGCTGCGAGGGATTCAGCATCGACGCCTCTTGAGCCGACACTTGGGCTGGGAGCCCACTCACGCAGGTGGCAACTTTCCTAGTCTCACTCTAGTTTAACCCACTTGCGACCCCCGAAGTTCGATAACGTAGAAGCGCACTTTGCAATGTGGCGCAGTAATTTTCAGGCCTTCTTGTCTACGCTTGGTTGCCTTTACGTCCTCAAAGCTACTGATAACCCAGTCATGGTAGGGGACATGAACATGTCTCTAGAAAAGAGGCGCCCACCACACGTAATTACAGATGCGCGTATGACGGGATATATGTTATTGCCAAAATTCGCATGCAGCAAGCCAAGTCGCCCAGTGGTGCTTGGCAGGAGTTGGAAAATTACTACATGCCCTAAGCTTTAGCTGCTACTCACAGGTTGAAGAGATAATTTGAGACCATCCACATGGCAGAGGGCGAGGATCCCCTGGTGTTTCTTGGTAGAGTTGACAAGGCGGCATACGAGTTGGCCATGTTGAGCTGTGGTAAGAGTGTGGAAGAGGTGAACAGACGCATGGTGAATAGCCTCTTCTCTCTCTGTACAATACCAGGTACAGAGTAATTCCATCCTCTCGCACCCTTCCATCCCACGTTCCGAGATCGATGAGATCATCCGCGACACCTACGTAAATGATAAGGTTGAAAAGGATATGGTGACTAAGGCGTTGGGAGTGAAGGGGGTTGTGGACCCACATGCCTTGTACGCTGGCACTGCGCCATCTGCCGGTAGAGGAGATGCGGGTTCAGGCGGGGAAGGGACGTTCAAGAGAGGCTGGAGGTTCAAGGGTGGGCAGCAGCAGCAGCAACATCAGCAACAGAAACCTCAACAGCAGCAGCAGCAGCAACAGCAGCCCCAGCAGCAGCAACAGCATCGTTACTGCGGCCACCCGAAGCAAGATGGTGGCGATCAGGGGGCAGCTGGAACGGAGGGCGTGACTGGCCCCTAGTGGCGTTGGGACGCCGCAGCCTGCGGGTATCATTGGGACGACTCTGACGTAAGCCCGTTTGGGACGGGTGGACAGGTCCCCGCGATGGGTTGGGTACCTACCGATGCCCCCGCCGCCGGTGAGAACGGCGACGGACTGGGGTCCCCCACCGAGAGGTGCGCCAAGAGGACCAAGGGGGATTTGCTTCCGGTACCACCGGCCGGGTCACTATTTTGCAGAGTGTCCGGTTCCCCCCGCTCATAGGAACGTCGCGATCCCTTTTGCTGCTCCTCAGTATCCCTGTCCGATGTGATAAAACGGTGGCTGGCTGCAGAGGGTACCCTACGGCAGTGGTGGGTATACCTCGGCCCGATCTTCCCCGCTTCAACCCTCCTCGAGCCCCTCTCTTTACTCGGCGAACAAAGGCACTATCGACCCGCATCTCCTTACCGCGCAGTTTGCGCACCAAGGCAGGGCTGTTTGAGAGGGTTGGTTTGGGATTAATGGGAGAAAAGAATTTGTAGCTGACTCGGGTGCGACTTTTCATGTGACTGGTAACCCTTTCGGTATGGTAAAGCGTACCCCCCCTCCCCCTAGAAGGAGTCGTTTAAACGTCGGTGACATGAGGTCGCTGAACGTGCATTGCTTTGGTAGAATACCGATGGTGACGTGCAGGTTGAGCTGGTGGACGTAGCGTATGTGCATGGTGTGCGCTTCAACCTTTTCTCGCCCTATGCGATCAGGCAGAAATGCTCCGTCACGCTTAATGCCGATGGAGCTCACATGTTGGATGGTGGTTTGTCCCTCATGCGTAGGGACGCTAGTTCGTACGTAGAGGCCTCTCGGATTGTTGAAACTCCGATTGCTGCCGCTGTGTTGGCCCCCGGCAAGAGGAGGAGGGTTGACATTAATGGTATTCATGTTTCTCTTGCGCACTGCCATGCTGTCACGCCAGGTGGGTATTCATGTTTTTGGAGAGCTGGTCTCGTGTGCTGGGTGTTCCGAGGCGAAGGAGAGGAGGATGGCGGTGCCGCGAACGACCGAGAGCCGCTCCACTGGGCCTCTGCAGCGTATTCGCGTGGATCTGTCGGGGAAGCAGCCAACGTCGGCCGGTGGTGCTCAAAACTTAATGATGATCGTTGACAACCACTCTAAGATGGGCTGAACGTATTTCTTGAATCAGAAGTCCGACGTCCTGGAGGGGTTTGCTGGATTTATGACCGACATCAACGGTCCAGGTGTCCCGTTCATCGTGAAGTGCCTTCGCTCAGACAACGGCACCGAGTTCCTCAAGCCGGAGTTCGTGGTGCTGCTCATCACGCGTGGCATCCGCCGCGAGTACACACTCGTTGGTTCTCCGAAACAGGACGGCGTTGTCGAACGCCGGATAACCATGACGCTGGAGCTCGCGATGACGTCCCGCCTGGAGGGCTCTCGTCTGATCGGTGACGCGGAGATACCGGCGAAGCAGCCCCTCTGGGCCGAGGCATGCAAGTACGCCAGCGACGTGGTCAACATGACGGCAAGAATCAGGGACAAGCCGGGCATGTTCTCACCATACCGCACGTTCCACGGAAGAGCGCCGTTTCCGCGGCTACTCTAGTTCCTGAAGCCATACTTCTACCACCTAAAAATAACCTTCACGTCGGGGCCCAAGGCGGAGGCTTGCTTCTACCTGAACGGCGGAAACCACTACTCGGCAGACCACTGTATGATTCTGCTGCTGGTGTCTAGCCGGAGGACGTACAACCCGCGACGTTCCTTGGAAGCACCCGAGGAAGCCGTTTATGGGACTATTTTCCCCGGAAGAGGGGAGTTCTCCGCCGCCGCCACAACCGCCGCCATCACCGCCACTTCCGCCGCCGCCGCTGCAACCGTCATCACCGCCGCCACCGCCACCGCCGTCCTCACCGCCGTCGCCGCAATCGCCGTCATCACGGCCGCTGCAGCCGCCACCGCTACCGCCGCCGCCGTCGTCACCACGCCGATGCTGCCGCCGTCGTCGTCACCGCCGCTGCCATCACCATCGTCAACGCTGCGGCCGTCGCCGCCGCCACCGCCGCAACAGGCACCGCAGCCGTAGATTTCATAGCGTGCTGCCTAGCAACCGGGTATTTATATCCCGGGCCAGCAGGATGGCGATGTGCACAGGGGCAGAACCAGGGGGGAGACTGCGCGACGCCGAGAGGCGGAGGACAATCGCCAGGAGGATTGCGGTGCGCAGAGGGGCAGGACCAAGGGGGAGACTGCGCGGCAACGCGAAGCTGCGGGGCATGGGCTGCTATCATAGATGGCAGCACGGGAAGGTATAGACAATATACGATTCCTCCAGGCCCCGCCACACGAGAACCCCCCCCTTCACACTCACCCGGCTAGTGAGCTTTCGACGCCGGGATCGTATCCTGAAGCGTGTGCGGACGAGTACTCGAACATCTGGAGACAGACGATGGACAATGAATACCGTGGGCTGGCGAACGCACCGACGTTTGGCGCGACGACGCGTGCTACGATAGAGGTAGTACGTTTGGGCGTTGTTGTTTCTGAATGACGGGGCTCCTTAACCCACACTCGATGGGGGCCATTCTTGTTTTGCAATATTACTGCTTCGTATACGATGGTCCGGTTCTTTTTAATCGGGTTGCACTTTTGGTATATCCAAGGTTGTTTTTTTGAGTCAAGTAAAGCGTAAACAGCTACTAAAGGGAGGAGCCTCGGAAACCATGATCGAAGAACACCTCTATCGTAGCATCTGTCCCACGTAGCAATCAAGTGGACTGAACGTCATCTCGGCGAAGTGGGTGTTCGCCTGGAAATCCAGCGAGCATAGCAATGTGGTCCGGGCGAAGGCAAGGCTCGTGAGGTGTTAAGCAGTTTCCTTGGGGGTAATTATTTATTTGAGACTTTTGCCCCGACGCCTGCGACGTCTTGGTTTCGTTGGTTCGGTGCTGTTGCGTGCGAATTGGGTTTTGATTGGTGTCATTTTGATGCCGAGTAAGCATTCGTTCGGTCGAGTTTGGAAGCGGATGATTTTTTGCGCCCACCCCCTGGTTGCGGCGAAATGTCAGTTAAGATTGTCAGGTTGAACCACAGTCTTCATGGCTTGACGCACGCCTCGAGGGCGTGGCACAACCATCTACTCACCCACATGAACTGTCTTGGGTTTGAGCAGAGCCGAGTTGATGCGTGTGTCATGCGGTCGATCGAGTCAAAGGCTCTGTCTCTATTGTAACAGTAGTTCATGTTGATACTATTTTTGCTGTAGGACTTAAGGCTGGGTACGGCCGGTTTTGCGAATACCTGAATCGTCTTGTCCCGATCAACAACCTAGGCGAATTGCGGTGGTATGCTGGTTGTCGTTTTTCGAGGAATTGGGATGCTGGAACTTTGACGATTTCGCAACAAGCTTTCGCTGAAAACACCGCGGCGAGGTTTGATGTTATTTCTGGAAGGAATACCCCGCTTTCGACTGGTCTGAAGCTCGAGGAGTTCGACGAGAAAGAAACCGTGGTTCATTGGCCTTTTCGCGAGTTGGTGGGGTGCTTGATGTGGCTTGCGAACCAAACACGACCTGATACTGCGAACGCGGTGAGAGCGGTAGCGAGGTACGCGAATAAACCGAGGGAAGTACTTTGGAAGGCAGCGGTTGGTATCGTAGAGTATGTTTTTTCTACGAGTGATTTCGGCATTATATTTCAGAGGGGTAGTGGGCTTGAACTAGTAGCGTTTGTTCGATATGAAGCTTGTGCCTCAACGAACAGTATAGTTCCAAACGCTGGTTGCGTCGGATTATATGACGGAGTATCGCGGAATATTAGAGTATGCGAATGATATGCGGAAAATTATGTGGGTCCTCCTGGGTCGTTCCTAGGACCGCCCTAGGAAAGTTCTGGTATTGGTCTTGTGGTATAACAGGGAGGGGTGTGAGTGTGGTGGTTTGGAGATGCGGTGTGATTTGGACTTGCTGGCTTCGCCCACTAGCTCACTCCACCTTCCTCCACCTCTCTCCCTTTTCCTTGCGCCTATTTACCTACTCCGGGACAAGTCAATAAAGGCATACTTCGAAGTATATATATACATAATCGTTTACACACTATGTGTTGCAGTGGACTCGCAGCCTGAGACTGGGCTGTGGCAGTAGACGAGACTAGAGAGGAGTCCCTAGAGAGCTCAGGTGTTCATGTAGGACCGCGCGAGTTCAATAGCATCAAACAAGCTGTTCCCAAATTTAGCGGTAAAGCAGAAAACTTCCCAGTTTGGAGCAAGCGGTTCGAAGGTATTGTTTCGACGAGTGATTGCTTGGTTTCCCTTGTTGCTGACATAGAGGTAGCTGTAGGAAACACGTCTAAGGACACGCAGTATTTCCTGTCGCAAAGCTTGACCCCTTCACACACCAAGAGAGCACGAATCGCATGGATATGTCTCACCGAAAGCATGACTGGTACAGACCTGTAAGACAGAGTGTTGCCATGCAATCGCCAAGCGGCGCTTGGAAAATGATTGGTTTCTGCCGAGATCAGTTGCTACACAGGTCAAATGGTCGGATACCTTCGACGTGGTGCAGATGGAGCAGGGTGAAGAGCCCATGAAAAAATTGAGTCGCGTAGACAAGCTAGTAGGTATGTTCTGTCTTCACTTGGTGAGCCGGAATCAGTAGGCGAAGTAAACCGTAAAATGGTACGAGTACTAACGACTGTCTATGAAATGGAACAACGCACACTGTTGCACCGCGATGAAATCAGTCGAGCAGAGATCAAGAGCATCGTTATGCAGATGTACCCGAGACTTCCCGTACAAAAGGGAAATAACGTGGGTCAGGCTCCATTTTCGAACGGATCCACCCGGGGTGGCCGCGGAGGTGGTCCGGGTGGTAGTCGCGGAGGTGGTCGAGGACACAACCGCAACATTAGTAAGGGGTTGGTGAATGCAGGCACTAGCCAAGGTAGTGAAGGTAGCAGCGACCCCCCCACCCCCAAACACACCATCCCCCAATCGGAGTATGACAAGGTGAAGGGCAAATGTATCCGTTGCCTGGAACCTGGGCACATTGTGTAACCAGTGCACGACGCATTTTCCCCCGGCATCAGAGAGGGCGTCTGGCGGAGGTGCACAGGGACAAAACAACAGCGGTGAGACTGTGTGCTGTCTTGCGAACTCCATGCTTAGTGTGTGTTGAGGAAGGTAATGGGAGCTTGACTGATAGCCTAGCTGAGATAGCTAGCAGACAGTGGTGCTTCATTTCACATGACTCGTTCAGCTGACCTGTTGGGTGACGTACAAATTGTGCGACGCCAAGGTTAGGATTGGTGACGACCACCTCATCGATGTGGTGGGTTATGTCACGCTGACTGTCGTCCTCCCCGGAGATCTGACTGTAAGGCTGTTAGACGTCGCGTACGTGCCGGACTTAGGGTTCAATTTGTTTTCGCTGATGGCCGCGCACAAGCAGGGAGTAGGATTCATGAGCGAGGAGGAAGGCTTGTGCATATCTCTTTTTGATTGGAGGTTGGGGTTCGAGGTTGATGTATCTACTTACTTTAACCTTGCTTACAGGATAGAGCCAGACAACGGCTATGTGCCGTTCCTCCTGTTGACCCCCAACTCGCCTGGGAACCCTGTGGAACCTGGTTGTGAGTTTTCCCTTGCGTTTCCCGTGTTTGCCCCTGGTAGCGCTGCTCCTGATGGGACTTCTGTAGACATCAACGTTTTCCACTGCGTGTATGGCCACTCGAACGAACTACTGCTGAGAGAGACTGCACAGTCACTGGATGTAGGATTGTCAGGGACGCTAAGACCCTGTACTGGTTGTTCTATGGCATAAGGCTACCTCAAGCCTATCCCCAGCAGCACTAAGTCGCGCGCGTCAGAAAAGTTAGGACGAGTCTTTGTTGACCTGAATGGCCCTAAGAGCACCCCCTCTTTGTTGAGTAAGCGGTATGTCATGCTACTGAAGGACTAGATATCCCGCCACGCGAGGGTATACTTTCTTACGCACAGGTCGGACGCAGCAGACGCATTTAGGAAGTTGTTGGCGGAATTGCGTCCCGATGACGTACCCTCGAAGGTTGATTTGTTTAGGTCTGACAACGGGGGAGAATTATTTGGTGGAGAGTTTGGAGAGGTTTGCAAACAGTTTTGCATTAAGCAGGAGTTTACTAACGCCAACAGTCCAAAGAAGAACGGTGTTGTCGAGAGAGCGCTAGGAATCCATCAGAGCGCGGCACTCGCCGTGCATCCAAGCTCCTATCACATTTCCTCATGTTCAGCTACCGCCAACTGAATCTTTATGGGCGAAAGCGGTGCACTGGGCCTGCGACGCCCTGAACCACACCACAACCACTGCCAACCCCGGCAACAAGTCTCCGCACGAGATGTGGCATGGGGCTGCTGCCCCTGCCTCAGCTCACCCGTTTCTGCGCCCAGCGTACTGTCGCTGGAAGCGCCCGTCGAAGTCGTCCCCCGGGGCCGAGAGCTTCTTTTACCTCGGGCCGGGCATCGACCATCCGAGTGAATCCCTGCGGATGCTGACGCGGCGGAACAACGTGGTAAAGACGCGGGGCGTGACTTGGGAGTCGACGCTTGATGTGGAAGCGCCACCACCGCTGCTGCCGGAGACACCGGGGCCGGGAGGGGAGGAGGGGCTAGAAGACGCGCCTGAGTCGAGAAGGACGGAAGACTTTGTCTCCGCCCCCACGACTCCACTGCCGGTACTGGACAGGGAAAATTCTCACCAACTCCGTGCGGTGCCACCGATGACACAAGCTGTCGACGAGTTTCGAGCGGAATATGTGAAGCCGAGCGACACATCAACGGACAGCAGCGAATCGTCTGGCAGCGACTCTTCATCTAAAGAGGGCAGCGATGCGTCAACCTCTGAGGGTGGAGCTCCGACTCTCCCGGCGGCCCGCACTGCCGCGCGCCAACTCGAGGCGCACCTGTCAGGGCCGAGAGATGGCGAAGATATTCGGGAGGGATGTACGAGGGCTCAAACCAGGGCGCTCAACCTGGAAGCGGCAACGGGACGGATGAGTTCGACCGGGGCCTGTAAAGGAGGCTGTCTATTCCAGGCGGTACTGGCGGCGAATGAGAATGGGCGTGGAAAGATGCGTTTTCCGGATGGCCTTGTGAAAGAGGCGGAACCGGAACCAACGTCATACTCCGCGGCGCGTTCGTCAGAGCGTTCAGGCGTTAGGATGGGGGCGATGAGTTCGAGGTTTGACGGACTCGAGGTCGCTGGGACGTTTGTCGAGGTTGCTAAAGGTCCCGAGAGCAGCAATGTTGTCGAGTAAAAGTGGCTCTTGCAGCGGAAGGGCGACGCACACGGCATGACTGACAGGGCTAAGGCACGGGTGGTAGCTAAGTGCTATATTCAGGCCGAGAAAGTTGATTACTTCGAGGCCTTGCCCCCACTCCCTCGACCACGTCTAACCGAGTTATTGCCGCAAATGGCATGCAAGCTTGATGGGGACCTGGGGCACTTGGACGTTGACCAGGCCTCCATACAGGCGGAGTTGGATACCGATAATTTCTTGAGTCTGTGGGGGGGTGTCGGGTAAGGTAGTCCTACCTAAACAAGCTCTTTATAGGCTGAAGCAGAGTGATGGCTCATGATATAAACGCTACTGTCTTCAACCTTGGTAGAGTGTGGGCTAAAGCAGTGCTTGATAGACCCGTGCGTGTTTCGACTGGTGTCGAATTACGCGGTGGTAGCGATGCTGGTGGTCCACGTGGATGACATCAAGATCGCATCGACCAAGGAGGTGACGGATTTGGTAGTGGCCGACTGTCGTCAACCTTGGTAGAGCGTGGGTTTGAGCAGTCCTTGGTAGACCCGTGCGTGTTTCGACTGAAGTCGAATGACGTGGTGGTAGCGATCCTGGTAGTCCACGTGGATAACATCAAGATCGCAGCGACCAAGCAGGTGACGGATTTGGTAGTGGCCGACCTCAACAAGAGGTTTCCTACGAAACATCTTGGCGAGGTTACCTGGTACATGGATAGGGAGTACAGGAGGGATCGCGACAAAAGGACCCTGGATATTTCGCAGACTCAGTTTATTCGGCATGTCGTCGAGCGTTTCGGTATCACTAAGACCAGCCCCATCCCCGCTTCGCCGTCTTTGGACGTCAGGTACGTGAGTGATGAGAAACCTGTAATGAACGCGAGTTTCCTCGACAATGTGGGGGTTATGATGTGAATTGCGAACCAGACGAGACCAGACATCTCCAACGCAGTGCGAGCGATAGCGCGGTTCTCGCACGACCCCAAAGAAGTACACTAAAAGGCGGCCAGGAAGATTCCTGAATACGTGAGCGCTACAGCCCACTTGGGGCTGACGTTTAGAAGGGAGACAAAGTTGGAGGATGTGCAGTTGGAGTACGTCCTAGAGACGTACGTAGACGCAGACTACGCCCACAAGGCCGAGGACAGGCGTTCGGTTTCTGGTGCAGCTGTTTGCTGCGGGGGAGCGCTTGTATCCTGGTTTTCTAGAACGCAGTGAAATGCGTTACACTGTCCACAACGCAGGCCGAGTACGCTGCGATGGCCGACAGGGTGAAGTATGTCCTGTATGTAAGAGGAGTGTTGGTTTTCTTGGTGCCTAGTCTAGAATGGCCGAGTATTGGAGTGTTTGAAGATAACAAGGGAGCGATTGACTTGGCCAAACGCCCGCTGAGCTCGTCCAACAGCAAGCACATCGACGTGAGGTACCACTTGCTGAGCGAGTTGGTTGGGAAGGTGAACTTGTCGGTCAAGTACCCAATGACGGACGATCAGCCATGCGGACATTCTCAACAAGGCAATTGCTCGGGAGATTTTTGAGAAACACCGTGATTATTTTTTGGGGATGTACGTTTTCCGTCGTAAAAAGTTTGTGGTAGTTGCCATTTTGTTTTCGAGTCTTGTTGGTTGATCCAGCACCAGGGAGGGTGTTTTATATAGCTTGTGTCCCAACGAACAGTATGGTTCAAAACGATGGTTGGGTTTAGATGACGGGGTATTGCGGAATATTAGAGTATGAAAATGATACGCGGAATATTATGTGGGTCCTTATGGGTGGTTCTAGGGACCGCCCTTGGAAAGTTCTTGTAAGGATCTTGTCGTATAACAGGGATGAATGTGATTGTGGTGGTTTGGGAAGGCAGGTGTGAGTTGGGCTTGATGGCTACGCGCACTATTAATAGTCCACTTCACATTCCTCCACCTTTCTCCCCTTCTTTGCACCTGTTTACCAACTCCGGGACAAGCTAATAACTGCATATCTACATCATCTTTCTCCCACTGTGTGTTGCAGTGAGCTCGCAGCCTGAGACTGGGCTGCTAGGAGCGCTATTCTTCCTCAGATATCCTGTTCTATCTAATAGGGAGTTTCACCTGCGAAGGACACGGTGTTGGGAGACATTCACGTCGGGAGGGAATGCTTGACAGGGTCGAGATTCTGGAAGATACAGTAAAAAAAACAGAACGACAGCAGTAATTACGGGAGGAAAGGGTTGCCGACCGAGGTCGTGATTGTCGAAGAGGTGCCACTTCAAACGGCAGAAACGTTATTTCGTGTAGTCGCGAGGCTTACATACTATCACTCTGATCCGGAATATAAGGACCAGTTCAGTTATATGTTAACATACGCAAATTCGTTATATTCCAGGTCAGAGTGGTACTGCCATATTGCAATGCGTAAAAGCATACGAAAAACGTCGGAAATAATCCAGATCTAAGGATGGACGAAACGAGGTACTATTAATAAGAGGCGGAGAGCGGGGAGCTGGGGGGGGCGGAAAATCGAGAAAGCAGGCGAGGAGGGGGACCGACATTCGGAAGGAGCAGAGGGGGGTAGGGTGGATAACAAGGGCGCTCGTGACCAACAGCTCTCGGTAGAGTTCGACGTGTGTCCTTGACCACCGACGCCCTTTTGGTTGGAGCATCGAGAGAAGGCCGATTTCTTGCAGACTGCAAAACGATACAATCTGTATGATCGTAAAAATAAGAGGCATTCGGATGGTCGCAATACTTACAAATATTCCCTACGTTTACGGCCAGTTTGTAGCCCCAGGCAGCCGTGATGGTTTGCTCCACGAGGCAGAAGGGGAAGAGCACCACATCACACAGGTGGCGCCAAACGAGCTGAAACTTCGCGAGGATGGGTAACATGATGAGCGATGGCCAACGTCGCGGGGGTGGCGTCAGTGGGTTTCGTCGGGTATCGTTCGTGGAAAAACGGTCGCCGGTTCGGAGTTTTGCGTGCAAGCGGACACACACACACTTCTGAACATCTACGAGTGCGCGGTATATACCCTGGGAGTACCCGAGCATATCATATAGCCTGGGAGTATCCAGGTATGACAAAACAATGAGGTTCGTTCAGTACATTAGCAGTCCCGATATAGCATTCCATAGTGTTGAGAGTTCTCCAAACCGCTTATCATGGCACCCCCGCTAATCCGAAATAATGGCAGGCGACACCACTAATCTTGAGGCCTCAATGGCGGTGTCGCCCGTTATACCGGGAAAACGAAATTAAGCGCGGAACAACCGCAGATATTTACACCAAACTACTCTCGGTAGTGTGTCGAGTGTGTTATATTGTTATTGCTTGAGAGTAGTCGTAGTACTTTGTACGCTATTAATACAGCTGAAGTTTATATCTGGTAGCACACAGCAGCACAACAGAATAATACATCCGCACAGACGTAGTGAGGACATAGTATGTTCCAGGTAATGAGTTCGCCGGAACAATACAGATATAAGTTATATGGTCATGGCGTTTTGCGTTTTAGCAGTAGTACGTACTGCACAAAGTGTCTTATCCTAGACCCAGGGCCACAACGTAGAGATATCCCGACACAGAAGGAATATACAGTAGACATGAGCGGAACACGCGAACAGCCACACAGAGAGAGTACCTGCAATATTGAACCACGGCACAGACCTCACTGTTGTACCTCCTACTGTGGCAACGTTTAGAGCTTAGCCAATTATGATCCAGTCAACATTTCTTTGATGTCTCAACTGCTCCGTTGGTTTAGCGGCGTACGATACTAGGAACACTATCCTAACACCCTGCCTCGCTAATGCCACACGACGCCGCGTACTGTTCGAGTTGGCGAAGAAAGACGAGACTGTTGTCCTTCCTCGTGCACACGAAGGAGAGTTTCTACTGATTTCAATGGCTGTTATCGCCCAGGAAGGCCTGTCAGCCGCTAGTCCGGCCGCGATAGCCGCTAGTGTGGGAATGATCTGGTAAAACGCAGGATCCCGCTACATCGGGTTGAAGTCGTGAAAAGCAATTTCGGGATCGCTTTATGTGGAGCTTCGCTATTCCTAGACCCTTTATTCAAGGAACTTCGCTATTCACGAAACCGCTACATCGGGACCACGAGGTATACCTGAGTACCCCAGAGCGTAAGTAAACCCTACCAAACGAAACCCTTGGATTGTCCACCCTATAGCTAATGCATCTCTGTGCACCCCAAGAATCGAAGGCGGTGCGCCCCAATCCCCTGCAAGAAAACACCTGTTGTCACCGCCAGCCAGACGTAGCTGACGGGATGCGGAAACACCGCGATCAGAGAAAGCACCCACGCCAGCAGATCACCGCGGTAGTTTAACCCGTCATCCTCTTTCAGAATAAGCGAGAAAACAATAACCGACCAACCGACGACCATGAGCCAACCAGACGCGTACACCCCGTGAAAGTTGACCATAGGCCTCTGGGGCTCCACACCTCCGCCGGAAATAAGAACCGTGCCCGGGAGGGTTTCCCAGGCACGACTGAAGTGCCAAGAGGTCATGAAGAGAGTAGCGATGAGGCCGAACATGAAGAGCGCCGATCGAATTTCGGAAAATTCAAAGTGTTCCCTTGAATGGCTGATGTCGCACGCCTCGGGGCTCTTGATCAGCCCAAGCGCAGAGACAAGTATTGGCGTGGTTAACGTGACCGCGACAACCCATGGCGATTTCACCAGCTCCTCGAAGCGAGACGCTTCCAAAATCTCGCACCACCACGCCTGGGCAAGCGCGAACACGAGGAGCACCACCAAGTCCGTCAACACCTCCAGCGGTTTCATCGCCAAGTGGCAGTGCTCAGGTAGGCCGAGGTAGCACCAAAGTCTCTGCAGAATCCACCCAGTCAAGTAGAGTCCGGCCCAGAGGATTGCACGCTGGTTTTGACCGGAATAGTCCCCGTGAAATTCCCCTCCTGTATACAGTGGTTGACGAGCGTGGTTCGGGAAGGGCTGTGGTAGCTCAGGGCCTGTTTCCTTGTCCTGTGTCACAGGAGTGAGCGGCTTGGTGTTCCCGCTGCTCGATATGTGATCGTCAACATTATACAAACCACAAGATTCATCGTTCCGGCGTCCAGTTGCAACTGCTTCCTCGCCAGAGCCAACGGAAGCTACATCCAGTTGCAACTGCCTCCTCGCCAGGGCCAACGGAAGCGCTCGGCTCCTCTTCCTGCGCCATTCCGATGCCTCGGTGACATGTCCCAGTCGATCTGCGCAATCGGCCAGATGTTCCAAAGTGCTTAACAAAAATGAGTGGTCATGTCCTAACTCCCTCCTTTCAACCTTGAGAAATCGGCGCCATGTGTTGCTCGCGGCCACCCAATCTCCCTGCTCTTGTTGGAACGTTCCCATGGAAGCGATTGATTGGCGGAGGAACGGGTCTGATTCTCCCATTGCATCTAGGGCAGCCGCGTACGGACGGGACTCGGCCCAGCCATCCCCACCTACGCGCGCCACAGCCAGCCAGAGCTCCTTCAGAACGAACGCGTTGATTGATCGCAGGGCTTTCAAAGAAGAGATAAACCCGACCCACCTCGCCAAAGCAGGCCGGCGTACGTCCCCACGGTCCAGGAGACGTTCCCTCGCGAAGCTCGAGTGGGCATCGTGCATATGATAGGTGCCTTCTGTCAAACGGACGACAGTCCAGCGTTCTAGCATTTCTAATACGAGGCTCGCGGATAGCACATCATCAGCGCTGGGAGTCGAATTGCAGAGCAGCACAGCGGCGTCCTTCACGGTGAAGGCATGGCCATCCGGCATCACGGCAAGCGCAAGATACAGCCAAGGCACGCGCATGTCATCCGACCCAAGGGCGAGATCCTCAAAGCCGGCGCGGAGAATGGCATTTTGCCGCCTAGCGTGGTTAAACTCCATCACATCGCTTTCAGATTTAGTCTGTACCTTGGACATTTCTATGCGGATATTATTAGCCGCATCCGACCATGCCTCCCGTTGCTGTCGTTTGTGAACGATGCTCCATCGACCCACGAAGGCCAGGTCCATTACCACACGGCCGCACAGGTCGATGATGTCAACGGCATTGTCAGGTAAATCCACATGAGAGGGTATCTCAGCCGCACTCCTCAGTACCGACTTGGCATCAGTCATGGACATCTCGTGAACTCCCACGACGTCGCCCTCTGCACCCTTCACGAGTTCTTCATCACGGGTCGACAGGAGAACCCACATGCCAGTCGCCACCAACTTCGAGACAACCTCCTTCTCCAACACGTCATCTGCCACTAGGAGGCACTTGAGCCCTCTCCCAACGTTGCCCTGCTCTATCCGCCGCTTGATGTAGGCCGCACCGTCGTCCGATGGCGCTGGAGCACTACCCACGCTGCCCCCGATATCCTCATACACCATACGGGCCAGCTGCACCATCAAGGAAGGGAGACGCTTGTTTGCACCCTTGTTAATCGACATCCACACAATGCCGTCGTGGAACGCCTCTCGCACCTCGGGACTCCTGACAATGTCAGACGCGGCCGTGGTTTTTCCGGACCCATTGGCGCCCACGAGTCCCACCAAGTGGGGCCCTCCACATTTAGTGAGCGCTCCAAGCGCATCTATCACCACTAGGTGGCGTTCAAAGTACCAGTCCTTGCTTGCCGGCGCAGCCTTGGGAACCTTGGCTAGCCTCCCTGGCAGCTTCGGCAGCCGCTCTCCAAATTCCGTTTGCTGCCTTTTGAAGCTATTTTGGTTCGCTAGCATTTGCTCTTGTTTTGCGGCGTGTCTCTTGTCCATGGCTTCCTGGAAAATATGCGCGTTTAAGAGAGAAGGTCAGAAAAACAGCAAAATGAGGACACACCGAAAGTGGTAAGCTTTGATTGATTCAACGAGGCAGTCCCTAAATGTACATGCCAACTGTGCCGTAAAACGAGGAGCCATACACTCCGGTAGACAGGTGCGTAACCGCAGCACTGAGTGGACGGGGAGCGAGTTGCTCGAACAAGGAAACATACCATCGGTGCTGCGCCAAGCAACGGCGGCGGCGTCTACTTTGTATAGCACGACTGATCCTGTGAAAGGTTCTCCTGGCTGCCGACGTATCAGGCCGGCTTCTGTTCACCAGACCGTACACCATGAGTCGCCTACATACCCCATGAGAGTGAACCGAGGAGAAACTTGCCGTTGACACATCTTCGTCGAAGATAAAAGTGAGACGGCGAATCTCTGCGATCAATATAAACAACAGGTCACGGGGCAAAACCGGCCATCTGGCAGCTTAAGGCCGCGGCTGATCGTAACCACTCCCCATCCCCAGGTTTCGAGTAACTGCAATGTCTATATCGTTTTGTGAAATGATAAAGCATGCTGGTATTTGGACACGCTGGGTTAGTACGTTCGGCTCGTTAGTGCCTTAGTAGATGTAGCAGCTTGTTGCTTTACCCGAGATCGATGGCTTCGGGTGGGTCAGGCAGCAACCGTAGGGAGCCAAACCATGCTCGCGAGGGGATTTCGTGAAGTCAAAGATGCGAGCCAGCTGCACAAAGAACGTGCCAAAACGCTACCTTCCAGGTATGTCATTTCACGCGCGGGTGTACCATGGCTACAGTCCATGGAAGATGATAGTTCGGCTTTCATCAAACGTTTGCTGGTCTCCTGCCGTATACATTGAACTACAATAGTAAGCTGCCGTACAAACAACCGGGACAATACAATTACGTGCCCGTGAGAGGTTATATTGGAACCAATAAAAGGCCACAATTGTCTGCATTCTTGGTTATTTTGAGTTATTTTGTTCTGAAATTACGGAAACCGGATATTGCGTGCAAATACCTTCCTCTACGTGCAAGACGTTTGCAGATGATGGCGTAACGTCTACGCGCAACTACCCGGCAACAGGTTCCTGAGAGGTCAACCGTGGCCTTAACGGCACGTAGAAGAACGCTCCCGATGCTTCCCAACGTACAGTACAGTATCGGCAACACCTTAGGTTGGATTTGTTTTATCGGATGCCGCAACAACCCATGAGTGCGTGATTTCTTTAGAACCAGTATCTGGTATACGAGCTAATACGAGCTATTCCGACACAAGAAGAACAAAACTACTGCCAGGACTTTGGATCTGGAGGGGGAAAGTGTCAAGTCGGGGTTTAGGGATCAAATCATCCGCGGGTGCGGTATGTGCACATCAATACTCGCGCGAGTCAGCCACGCAAAGCCAGATACCTGGTACTGGTTTTGTTCCTTGAAGCCGCCATCTCTAATGTTTTGGCTTTCAGAAAAACAAATGCGCTTGCGGAACGTGGAGGTTTCAACGTGTTCGCAGGCGTGTGTGACCCTGGAAACAAAACAATCGGGTTTCTCTTCTCGAACCATAGTAGTTGCCTGATTTTCCGAGAGAAATTCAGCTCTAGTTAACGTTCTTTTGGGACTTCACCTTGGAAGCATAACTACATACGAATGTTGGCTTCTCCTCCAACTCAATTTCGAAAGTGATATATCCAAAGCAATGAGACGCTGGCTGTTTTGGTTTTTGTTGTTTTGGTGCAAACCGCTCGATTTGAAATCTAGAAATATCTTCTAGACGTCTTGTCCGAACTTGATAACATTGACAAGACTCTGAACTACGTCCCTGAAGAAGAGGAGAGCAGGTATGCTGTGGATATTGCGCATCGATGGATCGCACATGCTCTGGGCAGCGTGCGCCCGATTTGGTCGTTCTCCGGGTGTATCTCTGGTTCAATGGGTTTTTGAAGCCGGGAAAAATGCCCGAACTATGATTAGTGCAAGGGTTCATGGGGTTCGGTTTGCCCAGAACAAGTGCGAATGACAGACAGAGTAGTTACTCTGTTATTAATAGTACGATCGGAATAAGCGCTGCATATTGTCAGATGTGGTAAATGGAATAATACTAATATGATATACAATACGACTGGGCTGTTTCCATTAGAACACTGTGCACCAACAGCCATATGGTAGAATCGACCGATAACGGACGGTAACGTATAGGACGTAAGGTAAACCAGTGAGTGGTCATTCGCTCTCTACTGACTCGTGAAACATGCTACGATAGCAGTGCACCTTCTTTTTCCTAAGGTCCCCCGCTTGGAGGGCTCTGTACCTCGTTGAAAACCCAACTTGGAGAAATATTGCGAGCCTAGCTGGATGAACCTTCGCATGGCCTAGGTGGACAGCGAGTTATATTGCGAATCAAGGATGAAATAAAGAAGTGTTTGGGTGAAGGAGCTCCGTCGGTCAGAAGATATTTTACCCAAACAGTGCTGCCTCAACCATCGTAGCACGCGTTTTGTGTTGGCCCTCGACTACTCCTACGTCGGCTTGTTTCCATTCTGGTTACTGCTGTCTACCTAGTCGCTGCCTGAAACGCGCCATACAAGCGGCTGGAGACTGCTCATTGCGTCATTCAGACGTCCCAACACTCTAGCGTGGGTTGCTAACAGAGCATTTAATTTTAGAAACGGTCAAGGACGCTAGACAAGGCGGCACACCCGAACCGAAACGAGGTGTTCCCTGGGGACGAAGCGCTGGTGAGGCAGGAGGTCGAACTCGTGACAGTGAAGGGTGTCTAACATACGGTAGTGAACCGAAAACGGCTGTACCTAGGGTTGATTCACACACGAGAGGGTTCCCGACGCTGAAGATAAATTTTGTTGCATATATATGTGACCCACGCGGGCTGCAGAGAAGATTTGGTTGCCCGAGCCCCCGTAGCTGATGGAGATGCGATAGTCACGACCTCAGAATGGTATAGACAGGCTCGCTCATCTATTGCAGAGTATAACGCACGCAGCGTGGGGGCAAGTCTAGCGAAATACATTTACGTACTCCGTCTGTTACATACCGACATGTATCACTTCGCCAGTAGCAAGAACGAGGTTACGCTTGCAGCGGGCATACAATTGGATATACAACGATGTGAAAGTCTGCGTGATGTTTCGTAATGAAGTGGCGACATCGTTTGGACTAGTACGGAGGATCATAGCAAACAGGACCAAATATTGTTAGCAAAAATAGGGAAATAAACAGGTTTTGGTGTCTACAGTAGGTCCTACTGCGTCTACAGTAGGGCCTGTTAACCTATGGGCCAAATACTGTTAGCAAAAATAGGGAAACATATAGGTTTTGGTGTCTACAGTAGGTCCTATTTCCTTTTGTGTCTACAGTAGGTTCTTTTAACTATGGCCCCCCGTTATAGCTAGAAAAGGTGTCCTGGGTTCCAGAGGCAACAACCTTTTCCTTGGCCGCAAATGAAGTTCCCCATATCACCCTTAGTGTAAGCGATTCTTATTTGCTCGGAAATTGGCTGCGGTATGAGTTCGCTGCCCTTGTTTTCGCTCGCGGAGCTGGCCTTACCCCAAAGGCGATATCTGGTACGTAGGTATTAATGATACACACAGCAGTTACTGTTGGTTTGGATCATATGACAATATGACAAAATATTACGTGCCGGTTCGGGCTATCGGCATGTTATGGAGTCCAGTATAATATGGGTGGTTGGGTCTTGCCTTTTCTGCTGTTGCATGATGGGGTGATGGCCCATGCGAGCATTCCTGCCTGCTCCCACCCTGTTGGGACGACTATCTTTATGCCCTGAAACCAGTCTTGCCTGACGTTTACGAACACTCCGGATTATTGGTCCATAGTTTCATGGAGAATGGCATTGGAGACCTTCGAGCTGAAGCATTCGAACAGGGCCTTTCCTTCGTGAGCTGAGAAAAGGGAGAGCATCGTGGAGGACTTCTATAGGGAGATCAGTATTGGGATAATACCCACGCTTTTGAGGCAACCGAGAATGCATGGTCCAGGAATAATCCGATGGAAAGCAACAGGTAATCATCCCTGGTAGAGCAAGGAGGGAAGCTATACCACCATCACCGGAACTCTCCGATAGTGGCTGCGAGAGCCGCAAGGGGGGTCTCATAGGTGGGGTGTCGTCCGACCCGCACGGTGGTCTGAGTTGTCGGCATTGTTTGGGACAGAGAAAAAGGATATTTTCCAACTTTTCTCTACGTATAGTCAAAGGACTCTATAGGCTAGTGGGTATTGCTTTTGCAGTCACCGGTTGGTCGTGAAGTTGTCTTTCAGACATCATGTTTTGACACTTTCAGGCCTGTATGCTGGAGACATTATGAATGACTAGGACAGTGTAACTCCTAGATTGTAAACGTAGCAGAGGGAAGGCCTCGACGATGGACAAATAGGCCGTGTTATGATGGTGCAGAATCCCGCAGACGACCTCGTTTTCAAGGAGCAGCTACTGCTGCACAGCAGAAGTAGCTAAACGTCCCCCGGTGGCAGCATACCCGTGGGCAGCAGCAGGTGATGTCCTACTTACGGTGGGAGTTTTACTATAAGCACCCCTGCCGTGTATAGCGGATAAGGGGAGGGCGTACAGCAGCAGCGAAAAGCCCCAAGGACGGAATATATCCTTGGGCACCCCGTCGTGTGGTCAGTGGCGGGAAGTCGTGCGGCGTAGCCTCATGCACTCCGCTACGGGGAGGTCAGTGGTGGATACAAACGGTTCCGTGCAGACGAAGTCGTCCTAAGCAAGAAGCCACTGCTTCACCGCCGTTGAAGCAGCAATTTAAAGCCCTACGGTGGACGTACAACTGCAGGAACCCCAGCCGTGTTTCGCCACAGGGGGACTTCAAGTCGTGTGACGTGTATTTGCCGTGCACACTCCACGAAGAGGGAGGTTTTGGGTGAAGCAAAGGTATGGGGGTACTTAGCATACGCAAAGCGAGAGGGAGGTTTCTGCACATTTTGCGAGATGCAGCCTGGCCGTTGCCAGGCACGGTTGGAGAATGACGCACTGGGTGTAACTGCGGGCACTCTAGTGCTGGTGGGATAGGCGGTGGATGAGGCGGGCGTGGGGGGACCGTGAGCTGTCTGCAGCAGTTTAAAATGCGAGGGGAGACACGCCTGCAAGGTAAGAAAGTGTCACGGCTCCGCTTAGCGCACTCCACAGAAGCAGCAGCAGCAGCGGGGGAATGTGGAGGGAGCAGATCTCAATATACTTTCGGCTGGATCCCGGCAACATCGAGGGCGAGGAGGACGTCTGACTCTATTTGTTGGGTATCCGTAGCGGCAATGGTTTCTATCGATGGATACACCTGCTCGATTCAAAATATACAGATATTTATTGTATATAATATTAAGACATGTGTCGTTTGGAACTCGGGTTGGATTGTTGAATGGTAGTAATGTTTTCGTTCTTTCTGGGTCAGTCGTATATGATAGGAGCTTCATCGTTAGTGACTGAGGTGGTCTGAATGGCGTGCAACCGTGTCATGTTGTTCATTCCGGAAATGATGCCGGCAAAAGGCAATACTTATTTCTTGGAATCATCATGGGTGTTCGTCCCCTTCCCCATTGGTGTAGACAATCTGTGTTTGTAATTAGTCCTCAACACCCCTCGGTGGTGTTTCCTTGTTGGCGGTAATGGTTGGTATAGATGAGGTAATGCACGGGATCTTCAACCTCCAACTTCCACAGGAAGCCGATTCCGTCAAATACATATCAACGTCCAGACAAAACGCTGAGGAGCTTGTTGGCAGATTTGAGTTGTCACAACACTGTGCCGAACAAGGGGGGAACAAGATTTGTCGAGATTGTTCGCCGTGACTCCACGCACATTTTGGACGTTTATGTTATTACGCACAAGAGCTAGGACACACCCATTTCAACTAAGTTGTATTCAAACAATCGAACCGGTGGGGTATCGGGGGTTGTGAGACCGAGTGATTGTGTCGAGTTCTGCGAAGGCGATTTCGGGAGTATGCGCGGACCGCTGCATCAAGCACGATTTTTGCACGATATGCCCCCACCGTATGTCGTTGGCCGAGCGCGTGCTCGACAGCAGGGCCGGCATAATGTATGAGGCCCGTTATTCAGGCCGCGCTTATTTTCCGTCGATTGGGATTTCCGGCAACAGCGTAACTACTGTGGTATGATGCAACCCATTGGCTGCGCAACACCTTCAACCGGACGGCTACTACTAGCAATTGTGGGAAAAAACCGAGGTGCTATCATAGCATGGACGAATTGCGCCGAGGCAACTTTTGAATGTTCTGAACCCATGCTTCTGCGGAGTCTTCATCAATATGTCAAGACGGTGTTTTGTCTCTGTCAGGTGGTCAATCATCCCCGTGACTCGCTGAAATGGTTCATATTGATGGCGGAATCCGGTAAGTTGTAATGGCGACAGACGTGACCTCGTAAAATAAAACATCAGCAAATGCAGGGACATCGCCAACGAACGAAATAGTGTATTTCGAGCAGAAGCTCGCGTAGCCGGGGTGGGGGTGGGGAAGACCTTCACCGTACCAGTTCCGGTGACTAGTCATACCACGAACAGACGTTGGCTTCCAGCGAAAGCAAGCTTCTGCGACGGCCGTTGGGTTATATGCAGCAATCACCGATCTCTCTTGGGGGCAATTGTTAGGGTAGGGAAGATCATTTCTGCAGGCAGCTCGTCATCACAACTTTCGTAGTCGTCGGGTCGAAAGTTGGAGGACGATACACCTACGGCTGTACAAACCACTAGACGACAAATCTGAACCCACACCCTTGGACTGCAGATGATACGGCTATGAAGGGCGGTGCCCGCGCCAAACCCGTGTGTTCATCCAAAGCGCGACGGGGCTTGACGGATTTGATTGTACCAAACCCTGGGCGGTGGTGTGTATAACTTCACCGGTACAGTTGTGGAGTGCCCTCCCTCCTTACCATGTTCACGAGTTGGGCCGCGAGCCAACCACGTACCACAACGCGTCCGAACCAGTACCCTCCAGTGTATGGAGCGAGCCCGTGACCGACTTTGAGGAGCAGAAGATTTCATTTCTGCAACGAGACCAGAGTTTTCAATCCTAGTCGGAGCGGAGTAAAGTTTTATGTGGAAGTCGAACGATGATGAGAAATTTCTTCGGACAAAGACAACGGTGCTTGCAAAAAGTATGTTCGAAAAACCATGTGGAATGTATCGACTGGAGCAGTTCTCGACGTGCTCCCCTACTCCGGTCGCAAAACTTGTCAGACTCGTGGTGTCGGTTGCATTTGAACGAGATTTAGACATTGTTTAATCTGACGTAGAGCAGGCGTTCACCCTATCTGATCTTGATAGAGAGATGCATCTCTCATTGCCCGAACGTTGTGGGCCTTATGTAATCGGAATCAGACACCTCGGAAATTGAGGAGAAATAAGCTGGCAAAGCCCCTGACGAAATGGACATTCGGTCAGTGTCTGGGGGAGCCACGTACTCTGAATCTCATCATACGGGCACCGTTTCGATAGTAGCAACGCAAACCGACAACTGTCTGTCATATGGGAGGATACAGAGAAAGCGCAAGGCTGCATGAGACACTGAATAAGGTGGTTCCGGCGAATAATCTGGGAGATATAATACGGTACGCAGGCTGCGAACTCAAGCAAAACGAACGAGCTGGGCCCGAGAGATAACGCAGAGTGCAGCTGCATTTATCGACGGTGTTCTCGACGTTTGGAATCAGCACTTGGTGTCAGCACATATCCCGTATCCTTGATATGCAGTGCTTGTACCTGCTCAGGGCCCTAGGAGGGGGTGAAGCCCGGTGGGTGTTGGCCCTGTCGTCAAGCGGTGAGAGCTTAGCAAGCAGTCGGCAGCCGGAGGGAGAAACTTGGCTTCCATCAGCGTGGACACGAAGAAGCGTACCGTGTATATACATACTGTAGCAACTTACCAAGGTTGCCTTCAAGCTGTGAATCTCGTTCTCCATGATCGCAATGCCCGCCAGCCCCAAGTCGCCAGTAAGCCGTTCAACGCGAGCGTTCAATCCAGCAATCTCATCCTTGTCGTCGGAGGCCTTCACAAAACGTCTCAACCGGCCTTGCCGATTGCTCCTCCCACACACATCAACGTAGGCTTTGACCGCTTCGACGCAGGTCTTCAGGGGAGTCACATCCACCTCCAAGTTGGGGGTTGCGTTGTGCTTCTCGATAATACAAGCCGCAATGTACGTGCACCGTTGTTCCAACGCTGCCAACTCCTGCCCGTTCCTATTTACAGTCACCACCTTTTCGCGAATGACCTTAATCGTCCCCAACACAGGTGCCAAGACCGGCAGTTTCTCGCCCAGTTCCGCCATGAAGACGATCGCGTCCGCCACATTCGAGCCCATCTTCAGGGCAGTATTCGCAGCCGCAGCCGCGGCATCGCCGACCTCCACAACCATGTGGATGTATCTCCGTGACAGGTTTCCAGTGCGTCCGAAACACAATGTCTGCTGTTGAGCGGTGATACTTGCTGGCTTATTGGGGCGTGACAAACCTATTTTGGGGAGTCCGAGAACGAAGTAAAGGGTTGTAAATCAGCAAATACTGGCATCAACGTGCAAAACAGGTGGGCCACCTGCGGCAACTCGTAGCACTGCTACAAGAAACTACTCTAACTGTCACTGTAACTACACTGTTTACGCAGAACAGCCGGTCGCCCCGGTGGTCTAGTGGTTAGCCTCGAATACTACACTAAGGTTAAGGTATGGGGGGTTTTTATTCTCAAGATTCAACGATTCTCGAGAGCGCTTATCGTAGCATGGGTAGGCTATATTCAACGCCAGCCGACGAGGGAAGTCAGTGCCGAACTCTTCTCAGTGCGATCTGTTCGATCTATAGTATTACTTCCATCATCGAAATCTAGATGTAAAGCATTTGGATGCTATTGTACGTATATAAAATGGGCTGTAACATGCCGGGGTTATTCTTGATTTTGGTGTTGATTTTATAGGAGAAGTTGTCAAACGACCAGTACAACCAAGCAGTAGAGTTTCCAATAATACGAGTTTGGAAGAGGTTGGGTGTACAACTGTTCTGCTAGGTATTCTACTCTTGGTAATATACGTAATGCTGGCGAACTAACTGGCAGCCATTTTCTGTAGAATATGGAAATATCCATAGGATTTGTCGCTAGGCGCGTAGGATGCGTAGTGCTTTCAGGCACCGTATCAATGTAGGGCATAAACGCAAGTGCATGTCACATGCACATGTAATCAGTCTGTAGTTGTACACTCGGTTTGGTTCTCGAATTATCTACGTATTCTCCGTTCTCCTGAGCTCGATACAAGATAATTCAATTTATGTTTATACGTCATCCTCGTTTATATCTTCTACGTACAATCGCGAGTATTACCACCCTGCCCGCGAGGCGAGGCGAGCCTCGTGCACGTCCAACCTTCGAAGGCTAGCGTGTGGGGATCTTCGCAGCTTATGCTGAGGTCCCGGTGGCAATATGGACCTCGTGTGGTATATGGGGATTACGTGAGAGGGAGACCGGTGAAGACAGCTCGTGTTGGGGTCAATACTCCACCTCCCCCTTGCGGAACAGATGGTCTATGTCGAAGAGATCAGGAACCTAGCCGCCGCCAATGTAGCGGCGATGGGGGACCGACGAGAAGCCAAACGTGTCCTGGAACACGCGCGGAAACAGAGAGCAGTCGATAAGAGAGCGGACGCCCGAGTGAGGGACGACATTCCGACGCCTAATTACTAACTTGGGTGGGTGTTGGTTGAGATCGCGAGACAACCGACAATGCGGAAATAACAAGGCATTAAGGCACAGCACCAGGAGCTTGTAGAGTATATGATGGGAGTAGACGCTGAGGCTGACCAGGAAGTGGAAACGGGCAAAGACATCGGCACCGCCGCCCGATGAGGATCATGGATTGGATTTGATGGGGGAAGGGCGAAGCAGACAGACAGACTGCAGGCGACGCCATCCCCGCAGCCACAGTCGCCGTCGCCGTCGAATTATGCAGACGAACGGGGGCAGGAGACGAAAATGAGGGTGGACCCGGAGTCGCCGCCACCGCTGTGGAGAGATGGTCCAGATTGGTGGTTAGATCGAGTTCCGCCGGCGCCGCCGCTGCTACCTCTTAATTTGCCGGCGCAGCAGCAGTGGTGACATACGTCATCGGAGGGCGAGGGGGGGATGGTGGTTGTAGACGAAGCAGAGTCGTGTGACACTGTGGATGGGGAGAAATGAGGGTCGGAGGAGAAGCATTCTGCACTGCCTCCGCTGTCGTCATATCAAGCAGGTGAGACGGAACAGCAGGGGGTGCTGGCGGAGTACGACGAAACGCTACCACCCAAGCCAACCTCACCACCGCCGGCGCCACACCAAGAAGACGAGGAGAAGCAAGGAAAACGGGACGAGCAGCAAGGAACGTAGGATACGGAAGAGGAGGCACCACCGCCGCCACCGCCGCCCCTGCCACGGCCGCTGGAAATTGCATTGCCGGTTGAGAACGGGAGCATGTATGGGGCAAACCAGAGGAGATTCTGACTGCGAGGTTGGGGTTTTATTTGTGCTGCGAGGGTTTAGGGGACAAAACACGGAAAATGATGGGGGTCAATGGGGGGGTCAGGAGGACGAGAGAGGGGAGGAGGAGGGAGGCTGGTTGGAGAGCGCGCGTGGTTGGTCTGGGGAGTGAGGTCCAGCGTCGCCGCAAGCGCTGCTTGCTTCGACCACGGCTTCGCGAGAAGGAGAAGATTATCATCCGCCTGGAGCGGAGTTTGAAAGAGTCCCGGGTCTACGTACGATATGATGTGTCACTTATTTCTTTATCTGGTTGATATTGTTGTTATCGGCAAAACATTTGATTGGCTCGTAAAATTAGTTGTTTTAGCTATGCTATTGCCAACCCCGCGCTTCCTTTTGATTTGGGGTGGCCATGCCTGTGCGTAGCATGTAAGTAGATCCTTTTTTGTAGCATTGCAATGCTATTGTACAGTGTGGCTGGGTTCGGGAGGCGTAGACTAGAGCAACAATGTTACATTATTTTAGACGAAGCAGGAGGACATACGGTAGTGTATCGTATATGCTATCGGCAACATCGGTAGTGCTCCGCGCTGCCGATGTAGCTCCTGTCCATTTTGACTATATATGTGTTTGTTGCGTTTGTGTTTTTCTCTTGTTTTCGAACGTTGAAAACTGGGTACGACAACTGTAGAATTTAGAACTTGTCGTACGCAGGACTACTGTTGTTTGGTGTTGGAAATGCTGTCTGCTGGTGCCCCTCTGTGTTTGGGCTTCACATTGACCCCTTTAGAGCCGGAAACGGTTTTTGGGGACAAAACTACTTGGAACTAGTGCGAATACGTTTTTGGGGTAGTAAAAGGGATTGTTCTACCTGTCGGCATGCAGCACACCCAGTGTCCGTGCCGATTATTCGTCCAACAGATATTCAAATTATGTGGTTACAAAACAACGACACAGAGATACCACGTTGTAATGCAGTAAGCAGAGCAGACAGTGCAATGCCATGTACGACAGACAGGACCTACTTATACTAGCATTCCAGATTCGTTGAAATAAATATACAGAAACACTCTAGAAGCTGGGCGATCTGCTGTTAAACTGGTGTAAACTACCTACTACCTGGTATATTTGAAACGCGTAGAATTCCCGACAACTATTGAGGCGTAGTTGTTTGTGGTCGTTCGAAATGCGTTCCATACTAGACACATATGATGTAAAACTCGAGAGGTGCGCTTAGGTTTGCTCTTTAACCTTTGGGCAACATCGCCATACGCGTATTCGCAGTTCGTGCGATATAAAACTGTATACTACGCGTATGCGATTATTTTCCGAAGTCCGAATGCAACTCGGATACAAAACTCGAGTTGACGATGTTATTCTATTTGACAGTCCCGCCCCATCAGCCCGCGGAGGCCCCCAAAGACACACGGCATACGGCACACGACGTGGGCTCGAAGGTGTGGCTGCTGCTGCTTATCAAAGTAGACCGGCCTAGAGCAGCGTCTGGGTCCTACATCGAATTGGTGTCCACCAAGCGCGAAGCCTGAGGGTGAGAGAGAGCGCGCATCGGGCGCGTTCTGCAGCATGTCCGCAAAAGGCGCAAAGCCCGCTTGGCCGCCACGCAGGAAATACTTAGACGCGACAATGGCGAAAGCGAAGAAGAGGAGGACGCCGATGCGGTACGTGCACTTCAGCTGTAGGCATGCGCCATGACGGCGACGGACAGCCCTGTTGCTGGACGTTAGAGACGTAGACGAGATTGAGGATGAGCAGCGTGCCGCCAATCTCCTTGGTCAACAGGCGTAGAAGCTCCAGCGTCACATCCCTGTCGCTGGACGCGGGAATAGTCCGGCGAACTACGAGGCATCGCGCATACGCCGCGGACTTTTGTCCTCCCCGATGAAATGTATGCATGCTTTAGCGATACGCCGTAGACCGGAAAATGCTGACTGCTTCCGGCAGATGAAACAGAACACACGTCGTCGTGCGTTTTCCCAAGAAAAAAATACTCTAAATATCGACTTGGTGGGATTCCCACCAAGTCGATATTATTTGAGGTCGTGCGTGCCAAATATTAGCGACAATGCGGCCATATCTGACGTTGGTATAAAACTCGATAGACACTTATTTCGGAAAAGCATTGTCCGTATCGCGATAGGTTTGAGTTTAATATGTGTATACTATGACACAGCAGTTATGTTTATATGTTATCGGATCCTCGTGTTCGCGGACTACAATCTAGGGGATTTGGCTTATTGGTAGCCCATGGAAAAAGAAAGACTCTCGACGATTCTTTTTGCTCTGCTTGTCATCGTACTGAGACCACCAAACTGTTTTCAGATTTCGTTCAATGCAATTGTTGTATTTCCAGGGGTTTGCGGGGATTGGGGTGCCATACGCCCCCCCACCACCACCACCACCACCACCACCACCACCGCCACCACCACCCAAAAAGCCTTGGAAAAAAAAGAGCTTTTTTTCCACTGTTTTGTTTACAGTGCCAAAGAGGCGTTTTGAGGCATTGGTTCCCTCATATAGCATTCCTGGTGGTGCGAGGTGGTGTCCTGATTAGCTACATTGTTGGTTGTACCGTCATGTGGTAAGCGGGCATGTATGCATGCATGCATACCTGATATGCACCCGTAATTCAGCGATTCAGCGTAGTATTGCCGGTCTTCGGCCTACCCAGGCATTCCATCATGGCTTATGTGAGCGTCCGAGCTGGAGTGTCCGGAGAGTCGGGAGTGTTCGTGGTGATTTTCGCGATTTCCCCGACGGTTGCGTACAAGACAAACAGATAAAAAAGCAGGTAGGAAAGGAACGACTCAATTACCCTAGGCGTGGTCAGCGGTTGTCGTTGTGCATTCGAAGATATATAGTTTCTATCTCTACCAGCTTATCTTTACTGATGTTATTGGAACCGCCGCAACTACCCACAACAGCTAGCTGCGATTTCTTCGCACAGCAGCATCATCGTATTTTGTAGTGGTATAGAAGGCCTTGATTCAAGGGGGGGGCTCTTAAC
>JAYJME010000187.1:0-31037 GCA_036873775.1 Costaria costata | reverse complement strand
TCAGTCTCGGCGACGGCGGCGGCGACGGCGGTAGGGTCGGCTTAATAGGCAAGCAGGGCATTACCATAGGCGGCGGCAATATTTGCCTGCCCGTACGAGTGCGGCCACGGCGTTTGCCCACCAGACGCAGCATGCGGGGGGGTGGGGGGTACCGCCAGGGGCGGGGCCCAGCGGGCGAGGAGTCGCGGCGCCGGGACGCCGAGGTGGTCCGAACTCTGCCTGCCACGCGCAAAACTGGTACACATGCCCCAACTCGTTGCAAGTTAGGTATCACTTGCGGGCATCGGCCCCATGCACCGGCGGTTGATTACCAAAAGGGCGGGGAAGCTTAGGAGGATAACGAGAGTAATCGTAGCCGCCCGGGGGGGCGGGGGGTACGAAGGTAAACCTCTTCCCCTACCCCCGGCCGCCTTCGAACGACCACTCCCATACCTTTCATAGCCTCCCCTGCCGCTGGCCCACTTGCCTCGAGCGCCCCACTGCCGTGGCGCTATATTCCCACCACCACTTCCGCGACCGTTGATCTGCTGCTGCTGCTGCTGCTGCTGAGGCTGCTGCTGCTGATAGTGCTGCTGCTGATGCTGCTGCTGCTGCTGCTGAGGCTACTGCTGAGGCTACTGAGGCTGCTGCTGCTGCTGCTGCTGAGGCTGGCGCTGGTGCTTCTGGTGCTGCTGGTGCTGCTGCTGGTGCTGCTGCTGGTGCTGGTGCTGTGGCCGCTGCTGCTGGCCGCCCGGTTGTCGTGTCTCCTGCTCTTGCCTCGTCCACCTCGTCCTCCCCCCACGTCATTTTGGGCACCCCCGCTGCCCCGACCCGCGTCGGGAACAACGAGGGCTTGTCCCATCCCGCTCCTCGACTCCTGCCCCCTTAGCATCTCCATCTCCCTGTGAGCGCTCAGCATGACGTCCTCTAAAATCTGCCAATTCAACTCTGGGTTGGCGAGCAAGATGCTCTTTGGCACTCCGAAAAAAGGCGTAAGGTTACGGCAAAGTGCTGGTTAGCTTCGAGGTCCGTCAATATCATACCATGGGAGCCAAGTTGGCTACGGAGCATGCTACCGCTAGCAACGTACTCGCTGGGGACTTCTCCGTCCTTCATCCTTAGCCCATGCCAAGCCTGGGTTAGCCTGGATTTCTCTGCTGCAGAGCGGGGACTGGATCTGAGTTATTATATAGTTCCATGCAACGAAAGTCTTAGCTACCATCACATCACCAAATTCCTCCTACAACGCCACAACGTTGCACGCTGACCTTCCTATTCTGATAGGTGCAGTTGTCTCTACCGCCTCAAGGCAACTCGACTCCCCAAAGAGGGCGACCATCTGACCCTGAAAAATCAAACCCCTCTGCTGTACCTCCTCTCCGCTCTTGAAAACACCATAAAAAACTGTAGGTCTATGACTGCTCATACGCAACGTGCCGGCCTGTGGCCCTGTCGACGCTTGTAGCTGCTGCTGCTGAATCTGAACGCCCTGCACAGCGTTCGCCAAAGTCTGCACTTGCTGATCGGTGGATTGGGTGTCGCTGCTCCTAGGCTCTTTGTCCTGGGCATGCGTCGTCTCCGTTCCTTCGTCCTCTCGTCCACGATTTGCTGATTCCTGCGCGGCTCGCCGTTCTGCTTGCTCGCTAATTTGTCGGTCGACGTGGTCTTCAATTGCCTTTTGCATTTCTTCCTCTGAGAGGGTGGAGAAGGCGGTCAGATCCATGACACCGCGCTCACGAGTTCCTTAGACTCGTCTTCGCTAGGATAGGAGGACAACCCGGCGTGCGATGGATCATGCGGAGGGCTCGAAGTATCCCGAGGGTGCCATGAGGCAATATAGAAGAACCGTGTATATTATTACCGTGTCGGGGGGAGCAGCGAAAAAGGGTGACACGTGGGCCTGCTCCACCATCTTGAATCATAAGATCACTCTTTGCTGCGTGCCCAAATGCAGAAAATTTGGGGAACTGAATCCCGCCGCAATCTACAAAGATCTGCGGTAACATGAATGAAATATATATATCAGACTCTGCTACGAGGACGAGTAAATCCTACACCCCACACTAATTTCAATATTTAAATCCCCACGCTAATTCCAATATATATTATTCCAGACTAATTTCAAGATACATATTTATGCTTGAAAACAAATCGTGAAAAAGTCGGAAAAAAGTAAAAAATGGATTTTTAAAACTCGAGTAGAAGTTACAAAAACACTCAGAACTGAGCGACATATTATATGGCCTCTCCAACACTAAATTTAATACAAATAATCCGAAAACAACAAGCCTTTCCGGCCCGGGGTCGCTCTCACACTGACTTTACTACACTATCTTCGAGAGGACAAATCCACACTAATTTCCTGATAAATAATTCTGCACTAATTTGAAGACGAAAAAATCCACACTAAATTCAACATAAAAATCGAATAAAACTACCGCGAAAAAAAAAAGAAGTGGATTCGTGATACTCGATTCACAATTGAAAAGAGGTCAAAACTGAGCGAGATAGCCGCTACCGCACTAAATTCAAGATAAATAGCGCTATTTGCCCGGAATTGCGACTTTGGTCTCCCGCGGATGTTTTTGGGTCCCATTTTTCAGGTTTCTAAGTTTCGTACATTCGGGTGAGCCGGGGAGTTTCTTTTTATGGGGTGGTTTATATGCGGTTTATCTTCCACACCGGGTACACCAGGCATGCGTAAGCAGTACACACCAAGTGCCAGCAGTACGCAAAGCAGTACGTACAGCAGTAGGTTGGCGCATACAGCAGTAGTAGTAGTGTTTATGGGTGCGTGGACGATAAATAACGCAGTTTGTTGCCCGGAAATGCGCCTTGGCCTGCTGTTACCGCTGTCGCTCTGTCGCATGCAGTATTGTTTTGTCAAGGCTCCAATTATTATGCCAGGCAGTGTGTGTCCTACTCAAAGTTCAATACGAGCCTAGAAATTGCCACATTCCTAGTTCCTTCCAAACTCCCAGCTTCTTAATGTTGCTGCCTACTGCTGAACGCACTGACGTCTGCGTAGGCCAGAAACACACTCAATACCATGTGCCATGCTTCTATTTAACGCTGCTTATAATCGTTTCATAGGCTGGTTCCTTCGCTTTCGCCTATCTTGTGTTTTTGTGCTCGCGTAATGATTTCACATCAGGTCATACACAGAATGTTGGCATGGGATGCTGTTGTTTGTCGTGCACCTTCGGATGAGCTCAGCCTTGGGTTCCACCTTTTCTTGCGGAAAATACGCTAGTTCTATCGCAAGCCGGCTCATAACCTAAGGTCTTCGATTAATGTGTGCCTAGCCACCTCTGCGCCACCACCACGTATTATTTATTTTATACTCACTGCTACTAATAGTGGTGGTGAATATAATTTGTTCGGACGACCCGCTGTATCCAGATCCGTCGTTGGGGCGGGGAGGCTAATTAGGGGTGGCCCATTCTATTCCCTATTGCATTAGTATACGATATTGCTTCTACAATACACCAAGGGGGAAATCTGGCGATATAACTGACATATTGTCGGCCACAATAGACTGTCGAACGTGCCTGTCGATAGATATTGTCAGTGGCGATCGATTTGGAAACTTGGTATTAATACGCTTAGCAATAGTCTATTTGTCGTGACAATACACTGTGATACGGTCAATCGATATATATATACCAGGTACATATATATATGATGTACTGTCCACGAGAATACGGTGCGAACCATGTCCATTGATGGCCATTGCCGGTCGCAATAGACTGCGCAAGCTACCCAGTGATATGCATTGCTCACCACAATAGATTGTGAACCGTGTCCGTCGATGGTCACTGCCACACGTAGTAGAGTGTGCAAGCTACCCAACAAAATGCCTTGTCGACTTTGTGCTTTCGGGAGAAGGGCAAACAACAGTCACGGACCCTCCAGCACCAGCATATGTATTTCTTTGCCCTGATACTTGATTGGTGTTGTTCCCCTCCTGCTCTCTTACAGAGGCCAGCGATCGGCAACAGCGGCGATATATATCGACCAATCAGTGCACTTTTGAGTTTCCCTTGGTTGGTTTTGCCCTCTGGGAATGTTTCTGGGGGATCGACGTTCAAGCTCAGGCTACACGTTGTCGGGAGGGACGCCGGAATGGTAGTTGGCGTGCGTAGAATCGTTCGGTGGCATCCACAGGACTGTGTTAGATGAGCTTACGAGTGCAGTGTGTGGTAGAGACTAATCCCAGGTGTCGAACGTGCAGAAAGCGATGTTGGCATTATGATAGCGACGCATGTCTACGGCTGAGCGTGCGGGACACGTGTGTTGCAGTGTAGATCATGGACAATATTATCCTTTAAGTTGCGCTGTGACGAATATCGGCCCCGACGAACAAACACGCGGGGCTTGTTATATGTGATCTCTTGATGTTCTGACATGAAGCCTCATGATATTGCTGCCAGCAGGTACGGTGCGTTTCCAAGGAATAAATGTGGAGCGAAGACCTCGCCAACCATTTTTGGGTGGTTCTGCCCGCGTATTTGGCCGTCGGTATACCGCTCAACTTCTACCTGTATCACGATGTCATCGACAAACGCTGGCGAACGTTCGATGAGCTGCGCAAGTACTCTAACAGGTATTGTGCATTGGCCAGCATTGCCCTGGTGCTGCTCGTGGCTTACGGCGTCCTGCAATTCGCGGCAGAAGACTACAAGGAGGCAGGGGCGGCTTGTTTGAGCTGTGCCGTCGCCGTGTATGGGTTGTATTTGCGTTTGCGTCAGGTGTTCATCTTGCACTTCTTCCGTACCCACTTGCAGCGGAGGGCAAATTGCATCATATCTGTCTACAAGAACCAACAGAGAGGGGCACCTGACAAAGAAACGCTTCAGCACGCGTCATTGTTTCCCAATGGAGGGTACGAACAAGGCCCGGTCAATGGTCATCTCGCCTCTGTGTTTTTGGATGACAACTACCCAGGAGAGGGTCCCCGTGTGACATGGCTTCAACGCAAGCCAATGGTGAAAGATTGGACAGAGATGATGGTCCGCACCGGCCTGTGGATTAGGTTGGCCGTAATTCCTTCCAGTCTTTCTTTTGACACGGCACTGCGTCTTGCTGCTATCCCTGTTGGTGCCAAGGACGCGACTGGGATTGATACAAGCAGTGCATGGACGTTTACCGTCGTCCAACAACAGTTCCTTGCTTCAGGCCAAAGGAAGAGCGTACAGAGGAAACCCGAAGGGTTGTTGGAGACCTTCATCAAGTGCGTGGAGGGAGAACATGGCACACTAGCCACATGGAGAGAGACTCTCAGCGTTGCGCCTGAGAGCGAATGGTCGCAGGCTCTTTCTGAGTTCCCATCCGACTGGATCGAAGGACTTGAGGCGGGAGGAATCGCGTGGGAGGTGTATCTGGCCTTGGCATTGCACGCTGCCAGGCCTATGGACTCCACCGAGTCACCGAGTCGTTGCTGGCCCAGGTGTATCAAGGGTTCGCTGGGCGTGTCTGCATTCTGCTGCTGCTGGGGCGGGGTGGCAAACCTACCGGAGTGGAAGTCACCTCACACCAGGGATGCCAGAGAACCCAACGACCTCCAGCAGTACGTCGAAGACCTAGTCCGTGCTACGCTGGGCGAAGACGGTTTTGTTACGTCAACCGTGCTTATGGCTGGTTTCCCACAAGAAGAGGAGTCTACTCTGACTTGGATTATGTCTGTGCAGCATCTTGCTGGGATTTGGCATCGAGTTGCCGAGTCGATGACGACCGAGGCGAATCTGTTGGACAAGCAGTTTACCGAGGGCGTTGATCTTGTTGTCGCCTTGGCAATAAACCTTGGTGCGCACAAGAGCTCCTTTGAGTTTTCTGGTGGTAACAGGCGAGGGATGAAAGCGACGCTGGTGGAGCGGCACAAGCATGTCGTACTAGACAAGCTACAGGGCGACGAGGCAGAGAAACTGCTCACGAGGTCTTTGGAGAGGTGTTTAGAGAGAAATGTCCCAGACACAGACATTGCCCAGTCGCGCTACAGCCTGGGAAAGTTCTTTCAAGACCGGGTGAGCTTTGAATCTACTGTAGTTGATTGGGAGATTCTCCGTAGGTACGAGTTTCGCTCACACCGTGGTTTGATCGTGTAACATGGCTTCTTCTTAATCCTTTTGAGACCGAGACCCGGCGACCAGGACAATGAGAAGTGCGCCCGTAGCAACCATCAAGTGACGGTATGGAGTTTTAGTACGGGTGGAACCAGTCTGCGCTCGAGCCGTACAACTGCTTGCATTAACTCCTTGCATTGTAAGTGCGACTTCCCTAATCGAACAGCCTGGGCTGCGACGTTTGGCCGTCGCCGTGTTCGTCATGGGTTTTCGCCATTTTCCCTTTCGAAGTCTACAGTAACACAAGTTGTGTCTCGACCAGGTCTTCCGAAGTGGAGGTGTGTCGCACGTAAACCCTTGTTCCCACATGGTGCACGGAAGACAGCCGAACTCTATCACCCGGACTATTGACCATGATGGCATGTGCTCGTACACTTGAGCACCCGTTAAATCTAGACTTTGGGCCCGTTTTGACCTATTCATGATGTCGTGCCCCCACAGCGGCAGTACGACGAAGCCCGTCCTCTGTACGATCGAGCCATTCAGACCTGGGAGAAAACCGAAGACTCCAAACTGGTAGACGTGGTGACCAGCAAGGCCGACATGTGCCTGCAGCAGGTGCGATCATTGTGAAGTGATTTTTATCTTGGCAAGGGTGCAACAAACATCTTGGTGAGCGCCAGTCTGCAATAAACAAATGCCAAACATCTTGAAAAAAAGACTCTTGTTGCGGACCAGCTGTTCGGGATGGTGATTTCCTCCGCATACGCAACTACTTTCATATTAACCGACGGTGGAAGGCTATATCATCCTATTTTTATGTAGACGAGAAAAGCACGGGCGATGGTTAATGTAAACACTGATACACTGTATGAAACAGTACCTTATTTGTTGCTTCCACAGAGATACTTAAGGTACACGGGGAAACAGGCCAAAAAACGTACCAGGTACAGAGTATAGAGTTCCCATTCGGGATGTGCTTGATTTTAATTCCCAGGGGTGTCGCAAGTTGAAAAGGGGGATACAGGCGCTCCTATGGGCACCGGTATGAGCGTAGGTGAGGTTTGCTGCTGCTGCTGCAGCTGTACGCTGCTCTGAACTGGGCGGGTGCTTTTGAAATCCAGAGAACGCGTGGGTGGAAATCTCCCAGTTCGTGTTCAGGACGCCACACACCACACACGCATACACACGCACATACAGGAGCACCGTTTGCGACCGTTTGCGGCTGTCGCAAACGGAAGGCCTTGACTGCTGTTATATACACTACTCTGTATGGCTGCCACAACGTAAACATTTTGGTGTGACATTCAGACAGCACAGCAACGAAGAGAGAGCAAAGAGCTGGAGACGCCGAAATTGCGCATCTCTTCTTGAGACTGCTGTGTTTTCCTGGTTCCTACGAATACTGCTGTAGGATGCTAGTGTACGATGGCTCTCACACGAAGCACCGTTCGTGGCTGTTACTAAGCGAACGCTTGAAGTATGGCTACTGTTGTACCGTGTGGCGGCCTCGGAGTATGTAGCCCTTGAGTGCTGGTGTGCTGCAGGTACAGCAGCAGATCGACAAACAACGAGGTGTGTGCCATTGATCCATGTGGTCGTGCTTGCAACACAATTGTCGTGGTGCAGACACATGCGTATTCTACGGTTCCGTGTGCCCTCCAGCGATACGTGCGTTTCATGTCTCTATAGACCATGTGGTCGTTCCATGTGTCATGTGCTCTGTGCCATGCTTCCATGCTCGCATGTGAACAACATGCCAAAACGGTACGAATATGGGTTTCAATGGCACCTAGGTGGCGGTGGCAACACGGAACGCCACCCCGTGATTACTTGCCAATATTTGCGACTTTGAAACCCCAGAGCACGTGCCACGGACCTCGAACGGGGCTGAAACGTGAGCCGTGTGCACATGCGAGCCCGCTGCGTGCTCCGCGGCCGAGATCATGATAAAAGAACCACGGGCCCCGGAGAAATCGGCAAAAATATCCAACATAAGTCAATTTGGTACTTAGAATAATAGAGTTCACTAGTTGCTCTTCTGATATTTCTCGGTGACATTGTTCAACAAGTGATCGCTTCGAACCTTAAACCTTGTACATGAGGCACCCACGCGGCACTTCAACACAGGAGGAAAACAGGCACCACGGGCGAAGGGCACTACATAAGGGATATGTAACTTTCTATTGGCGCAGGTGACCCCTTCGTTTACCTACTGAAAAGGATCATACATGTATCATGTTGACCTTTTACCTATGAAAATAGCGAAAGGTAGGAACAAAACCGATTATGTTTCCAGCACTCGCTGTGCCTAAATTTTCGCATGTAAAAAATAAAAGTCCCTCTCGCGGAAATAACATTTTCATGCACACGCTGCATGCTAAAATTTGCGACGAACCTCCTACTGTACGGATGATGGGCGAGTTATGTGCTACATGGCGTTGATTAACGCACACACACGTTTGATCAAGATGCAACAACGATAACTGTTTGTACCTGGTAATTGACAGCGATACACACGCACGTCTGCCATCGACAGCGCACGGCCCAGGGTACAGATGTCATTCCCAGCCACTGTGTTCAACGCAATCTAACTCTCACACAGGTATGCCAGCTGGTATGCAGCTCGTTCTGTCAACACAGCTATGTGCTCCTCTTGACCGTTTCAAAACAACGAAACTTATCCTTCTGCCATTAGTTCGAGTGTGCACCGAAACGAGAATCACTATTAATACAGTATAATGCAACCTCCAACCTGAATTTTATTACAGTAGTCATAGTCACAGTAAAATCAAACCACGTTCAGAGTTTGTGACAAACGTGGTGACATGAACTTTTAGAAAAACCGGCAACATCATAGTTTGAAGGGCTAACGTACGGTAGGAACACCCTAATTTTCAGTCAACCCGCTGCAATTGTCTGTGTGGCCACTCTCTTAGTAACTGTCAAGCCGTATTTAACAGTGAAATAAATGTGCACAGTTGTTTCTCGAAACACGATTTACAAAGCAACGTAGTCTTCGAACTTTACCAAATGAACCTATAACATAACTACCAGCTACATTGTCATGAGTAACATATCCCGGGGACTCGTTCGCGTGCAACCTTCACGGGGCGTGCAGTAGAACGCGTGCGACTGGTTGATCACACAGCTGTCAAAACCCGAAAATAAACTAAGATACAGATGACACGTGACGTCGCTGTCTGCAACCTTGACACGCGATCAGCCGTCACCTTCATACTCTCTGTGTCCGTATTGTGGTCACCCCCCCACGCCCGCGCGCGTGCCCATTCTCGTTGTCGCCGCCCTGAATGCTCTCTGTTTTTTTCGCACTGTTGCCTTCACCTTTCTCAGTCGACTCCGTTCCCGCCTTCTGCTTGTGCCGCTTGTCCATACATGTATCTGCTGCTTCGGGGACCCCCCGGTACCTCTTGCCCCTCTTTGCAATTGCACAGTAATGAACACGGTGGTTACCATGCCGAACACAAAGATGATATTTCCGCACACCGCTGGCTTAAACCGCGTGAAGGCCATGTACTATAGAAATCGGCCCCAGTTCGTTTCTGGTCGGCCTGGTCCCCGGTGTTCCTCGCCGGACATTGCCCCGAACACCACTATCTGAGTAGTCCTCGCCGTTTTTCCATTCACGGCCCCCGGAAAGCAATAGAGTGGTTGTTCTCAGGTGTTGGTTCCAACGGTCTTGCATGGTGACTTCGCAAGGGCATTAGCAAGACATAATGTGGTCAGCGCGTTGTCAGGGGTGGCAATGAATGATCATTTCGAGGAGTTGGTGGCGTGTCATCCGGAATATTCCTGAGCGATTGTCCACGCTCGTACAGCAGGGCATCCATCGCCTTGGTTTTCAGCATGCGAATTGTCAGTGATATCAGAGCGGCAGACACATTTAACAGATCAAACCCAAAACCGTTTGGAGCATGTCTACGCGTGAATGTGATTAGACATTCATAAAGCATAAGGTGCGGTCATTCGTTGCAGCGCCACGCATATTTGAACACTGTTACGAGGGATGTCTGTGTCTGCATCTGGCCTGCTTATTTCAACGACAAACGGTCATGTCAGGAAGGCCCCGGCGGCCTCATTGTTGGGTGTATATTATACAAACCCTGCGGGGTTCCAGAACACCCCCTAGACAACCTGACGAAGGTGGTAAGCACGATCAGGCTATCCAGGGGTGGAATGATCACACCATGTTTCTTACACGTATTCGGCCTCGCTTGATGCACATGGCATTTGTGCAGGGAAACTACCAGCAGGCGGAACCCCTCTATCGTCAAGCTCTGGAAATCAGGGAGGCAGCACCGAAACCTGATCAGTTTGCCTATGCCACTCTGCTCGAGAAACTGGCGGACTTGACGAAGAAACAGGTGCAAAAATAGGGTATAGCGACAACATCATTGTGGCTGTAAAACGGGGGTGCGGTTAATGACCCGCTCGTTATAAACCACGTAAACACCGTTTCAGCTTAGTATTGCCTCGCCCCAATTATTTTCTGGGTGTTATTAATGAGGGGACAGGTATACTTCGGAGTATATGAGAGTCATCGGTGGGCACTGGCCATCTCAAGGGACTGCTGCTGTGGATGCGACGAAATCGTTGTTTCTGTCCTAGCATGGTTCAGCGGCAACTACACAATGCCAGAACCCTTTTCTGCATGAAACTGCCTACAGCTGCGTTGGCCGTTCGCCATCATTACAGTCATTCTTTGTCGGGACCGGATATCGAGCTGTGCCCCCTGGCTGTGGCGTCCTGTTTTATTACTACAGCTATTTCTCAGGAATATTATGCAGAAGATGAACCTGCTCCACGTACTAGCCCGCACGTTTGCGTAAATATTGATACCTCTTCATGCTTTGACGACAGGGGAGGAATATTGAGCTTGAGTCACCATGTTCGTGTCGTGTACAGTAATCACCCACGGTGATCCCCATTTCCGTCATTTGCAGGGAAAATATGAGGAGGCCGACTCTCTCTATCGCCAGGCCCTAGATATTCGGAGTGCGCCCACGCATGGTGACCAACACATCGACTTTGCTGCGACGCTAAACGACCGGGCGGGGCTTTTGAAGGCACAGGTAAAGCCGCAGTAAAACAACATACATAGTCCTCAGGCTTGTCGAATTTAGAGGTGATAAGCGTTACCATTTTCCTGGACATTCAGAGGTGCGACTTGAAGATCATCTTCCCATACACGTTCCTCGACAGCCCTCGTATGTTATTGAGCGTCGTTCTGGTTGCTGAGAGTTTTTCTTTGCATCACCTGCCCACCCCCTACCTTGTCAAACATAATACGCCTCCTGCCACTCGTACAGGGGAAATACGCGGAAGCCGGTCGTCTGTACAAACGCGCCATTGGCATCTGGGAAAAAAGGGGGGATATCCAAGTGGCTACTGGACGCAGCAATTTGGCGCAGTTGCTACAGAGCCAGGTGATAGTCTAGATACGTCCACGTGGCCGTGTTTGCCTGTGAAGTCACTGATAGTTTACTATGTTGAGGTTAAGAGGTTCTAGTCGCTCACAAAGGCAATCTCTTGATACTCAGGGCAAGTATGATGAGGCGGAATCACTGTACAAAAGCAGCCTGGCGACTCTGGAGAAGGAGCATGGTCAGGAGCACCCTGCCGTGGCAACAGCGCTCAGCAACCGAGCGGGCTTGTTGAGGGCTCAGGTGAGAGATACATTTTGCACGTAGAAATGTTGACGGCAGTTGTGAATGTCGTTACTATTCCCACCAAACGATGCGTGATAAAGGTGTTTCATAGAACACTGCTCAACAAACGGGCATGTATATATGTTGCGCAAGTGAGAAATTTGCGTTTCGACTCAGAGTGGGGCCTGTTGGTTTGACTGGTTTGACCAGCCACTCGATGTTTGTCGGCAAGTGTACAGCGGCCAGCGTAGAAGATTTCCGTGTGATCTGTATGTCGCAAGTTTCAATCATTGTGTGGATGTAGCCTAATGTGCGCTGCTCTACTGCTCGTGATCCAGGGCAACTACGTGTTGGCGGAGCTCCTGTTCAGGCGCGCCCTGGATATTGACGAGACGACAGCTGACACGGACCAACGTGGTTTGACGCGAGACTTGCGGAATTTGGCTAACGTGTTGGAAGATCAGGTATGAGCTAAGTCGGACATTTGAAGAGGGCATCAGGGGGAAGATTGGTTGTACTCGGTTCTTGTGTCGTAATTGGGCTTGCATTGGTTCGTCTGTCCAAAGCCTTTGCCTTGCTCGTTTCTCTCGTTCGATAGTTAGAGGGGTAAGAGGAATCAAATATTAGTACGGTGGCTTGCTGGCCATTTGTAAGTGACGGTTGGCACGCCACCCGGCTACCCTGCGGTGACGGAACATCAGCAGCACCCGGCTCACAAAAAAACTGTTTATTTCTCTGAGTGCTGTCTGCCAAACTAAACAGATACGATAACTTGTTGTTGCCTCATGTGCACAGGGGAGATATGGAGACGCCAACCCCATGTATGTGCGATCGATCGAGATCGGAGAGAAAGCCCTCGGCTCCGACCACCCCGACATTGCTAGAGGGATCGCCGACTTGGCGCGGTCGTTGCAAAGGCAGGTGAGGGTTGTTGGTTTTTCCCGTCATGAGTGTCTTTCGTAACTCAGGATTGTTGAAGGCAGAGGTGAGACCCTTCAATATTCCCCCACGATGTGCATTGTGATATACCCACCCAGCATACCATTTAGAGTAAGGGGTGTTTGCCAAGCGACCGGCGCTGTTCATTGAGAGGTTATGTGGGAACGGAATTTCCAGAGCATGTCGTGGTGTTTACCTGCGTCAGAACTGTTTTGTTTCATGATGGTCAACGACCGAATATCAAACTACTGTCCGTACCACGGGTTAGTTCGCTGTGCCTGAGCCTTAGCCTGAGCCTGAGCCTGAGCCTGAGCCTGAGCCTGAGCCTGAGCCTGAGCCTGAGCCTGAGCCTGAGCCTGAGCCTGAGCATGAGCCTGAGCCTGAGCCTGAGCCTGAGCCTGAGCCTGAGCCTGAGCCTGAGCCTGAGCCTAAGCCTGAGTCTTTCTATGCGCGCCATTGATCATAGTGCACAGGACCTTTGGCTCAGAACGTAAGGATGTTGCATATTCGCTCAGCGATTGGACAAGGTAATTCGAGAATCGAGCGAGACGGGTGAGAGTGGTACGAAATGCCCTGGAAGTATCGAAGGGTCAACATACATTGGTGACCCATGCTACGATAGAGGTGCACCATTTTCTTTCTGGGGCTCTTCACTTGAGGAGCTCCGTATCACACCCGACAGCTGGTTTAGAGTAAACCGGAAGGGCAGCCCGATGAGCAAACCCATGAACTAGGCATTAAAAACAATCGTATTGCTAAACAAGGCCCCGTCATTCAGAAACAAAAAAATGCCAAAAATGTGCAACCTCTATCATAGCACGCGTCTGGTGACCATTTTTATTTAGCTGATCACTCCCTTACACCAATCCACAATGTTTCTGATTTCGCAGGGAAAATTTGCCGAGGCCGAGCCGCTCTACCGGCGGGCGTCGAGCACACTAGAGAAGGTGTTGGGGATGGAGCACGTTGACTTGGCAGCGATACTCAACAACTTGGCGGGACTGCTGAAGGCGCAGGTGAGAAGGGTTTGGGATATTTCATGTGTTCGGTGACATTTTCCTCGGCATGTTGGTTTGCGGTGCCGAGCTTCGGGAGTCCTCATCGCTCGCAAACTCCTCGCTTGTTACACAGGGCAAGTATGATGAAGCCCGTCCACTGTACGCAAGGTCCCTGTCGATATCCGAGAAGGCGCTTGGCCCGCAGCATCCAGATGTGGCCCAGACACTCAACTACCTGGCGGAGTTGTTGACGACCCAGGTGACAGTGACAGTCCCAAACGTTTCGGAATGACTAAAATTATTGTAGTACGTGTGCTTGGCGCAGACAGCGGTGAGAGTTGTGATAACGTAAACTTCCTATTGCGGGATTCCTCGCATCCGTTTTAATGCCGCATTTCATGCTACAGCTGCTCAACAACCGGGCGAGTTGTTGGAGAGGCATGCGAGACTTCCATATGCGAATAATCTGCGAGGGGTTTCACTCTTTGTCGTGGACTGCTGTATGGCAGGCAACCGTAATGGAATAATTCCCCTGAGACAAATTTCTGACTTTCAGAGAAAGTACGTTAAAAAAACGGCTAAGCGTTGACTTGCAATACGCCAACTTTCGATGCTAAAATGGTTGTTTTGTAGGATTTCATTGGATAGTTTATGTGGAATTGCGGTTATTTATTCGCTAACGATGGGAGGTGAAGCCGCCAGCGACAAGCATGTGGCGTGACTCCTCGCAAAGGACCAGACGTCCCAGACTCTCTTGCAGCGATTCCGGTCCAAGCGGCGGCGTATTTGGCGCGGAAGCGATGGGCATATATGACTACCGCTACATACGTGAGCCAGATCAAGTGGGGCACATTATTTAAGCCGCGGCCCATGGGCATATACGACTACCGCTATATACGTGAGCCAGATCAAGCGGGGCACATTATTTAAGCCGCGGCCAGTAAATTGCTGTACAAGTGCTGGTTTGTGTCTGTCAATTTGGTACCCCGCACGTTGTCTTGGGTGCCACGCGTGAAAGGAACAACGCCGCCACAGAGATTGGTAGTGTTATTCGGTTCAACGTACAAAAAGGTTCAACGTGCTTAACAGACACGTATTACCTATACCGGCAGTGCTGTAGTGACAGCCGTTTCTTGGGGTAGCTGGATGACGTACACACCCTATGTCGATCACAAATTCCAAACCAAGGCGAGTTCAAGAAGCACTACAGAAAGTGCCTACAGTGCGATGTCCGTGTCCGGAAGAAGCAACAATTCTCCTGCTTCATACACGTGATGACCTTGCTTGAATAGCCAGAAAACACAAAAGTTCCCTCCTCCAGGGATCTATGGTGCCACAACTCTCCATATACTTGCTCGGACCGTTGGTTCCCGTCCCCGTAGAACACTCTGGCCCTCACCAACAAGTTGACTACCCCTGCAGGGTAAATACGCGGGTGCCGATGTTCTGTATGAGCGTGCGGCGAAGATATTGGAAGCGGCGCTAGGGAGCGAACACCCCGATGTGGCCTCAGCCCTCAACAAGCGGGCGAGGTTGCTGATGGCGCAGGTGAGCGTTGTCCTCCCCTTTTCCTCTAATTCGTGTTTATGCTTGCTTGTTCAAGTCAGAGGGGGGCTGTCATCGTTTTATATACCGGAATTGGAGACCATCTTCGTTTGTAGCATACTGGGTAACGCTCAACGTCCTGGCGGATTAGGTGGGGAATCAGGCACGAACCAAATCGACTGGCATTCGATGTTATTCACGTATTGGTATGCTTGCAGTGAAGAGGGAACTTATGATCGCGCTCGCCCGGCGGTCGCAGGGAAAGTACCAGCAGGCTGAGCAACTCTCCAAGCGGTCGTTGGCCATGCAGGAGATGGCCCTGGGCCCGGAGCACCCTGTCGTGGCAACGACACTCCTTGACTTGGCACGGTCGTCGGAGGCTCAGGTGAGAAGATATATAACACTTCTTTCGGATTGCTTGGCACTTGGTTTACGAGTCGACATTGGGGAGTTGCGAGTACACACGAAACTGGTCGCAGTCCGTGAACGGCAGGTCACGACTGTAGGTTTGGAGCATGTTTCCCTGGGACCAACTCTAAACAACCTTGTGTCGATGTTTATGATGCAGGCAAGACCTACCTTTTCCAAGCACAGGCAAGTGTTCCCTGGTAAGAGGTACAGAAGTGTGTGCTGTTGTGTTTCTGTCCACCAACAAGCAACCGTGAACGAGATCACTGCTTCGATATCTTGCGCGCGGTGCAAGAAGTGTCAGACGTGCGGCGCTTCCGATGCAAGCGACAGCATGATGTATTTAGTGAGGGCGCGTACCACAAACGTGCGACACATCAACCATATAGAGCGCAGCTCGTGGATCCAGATGGGCCATGGCAAGTAACACACAAGGGCTGCCGTGGGCTCAGCTCTCACTGGTATGTTTAACAGCTCACGCATTGGTTTCGATGCTGCACATTTGAAAGAAACAATCCTCCACGGCATTGTTGCAAAGGTTGGTTACTTGCACGATGGGGCTTGACCACGCCGGACACGTGTCACCTAACGGTGATGGCAAAGAAGGCCTATGGCCACTGCATTTAACGAGCGCCAAAACTGGGACAAATATATTTCAACTACGCGGTGTTGTTCATTGCTCATAAAGACCCGCAGGGCCGTAGAACCATCTAGACATACCGATATTTCTGTTGTTGCCCCCAGGAAACCACTCTCCCCGAGAAACAGTACTATACGAGATATGTTTCTCCAGGGTTCACTGGTGATGTGCCCATTTCTGATCTACCCTGAGGAAATCGCTTTGCCGAGAACCAGTACCATACGAGACCTCTACGTAGAATGTTTATTTTGCGTTTGCCCCCCTGTTGCTGAAACACACCGGTTCTCCCCAACAGGACCCCCTCACCTTTTGGGTAAGTTCGGGGAAGCCGGTATTTTCTATAGCATTCGATTGTGACGTTGGAGATAGCGCTAGGGAGTGAGAATTCCGAGGCACTGCAGTATATTAACCGGGCAGGGATGTTAATTAAACAAACAAGAGTCGTCGGTTTCATGGCCCTCAGTTGTTGTGGTACGTCGGCTTGTCGTGAGAGAGGTGAAAATATCGATTATCTTCCAAGACATATTTTGGCGAATACCCGAGTTGGTGGTTAGAGGTGTATGCACGAACAGAACAATCCGGACATTTATTTACAGTTTAACGTTTGATGCGTCGCTGATTTGTATTCTATCGTGCGAGGGGCGCCCCAATACATCGACCCTTTTCTTCTTGCACAGGGCCGGTTTGACGAGGTCGAGATCTTGTACCAACGGTCGTTGGACATACGAGAGAAGGCACTCGGCCCGGAACACCCTACCGTGGCGGTGATACTGAACAGCCTGGCGGATCTGCTCGAAAAGAAGGTAAACAGGTTTTCTAAGAGTTTTCCTGTGGTTGATCGTATTCGTTGTAAAACCTAACTCGCTTTGATGAACGTTGGGAGCCATGGTCGCTCATCATTGCGTCAACCACTTGTTTCAAAGGGTAAGCTCGCCGAGGCTGACGTTCTAAACAAGCGGTTCTTGGTCGTACCCTATCTTGTCTGGGGGGTCCCGATTACCCAGTCGTGGCGACATAGCTCAACATTGTGGCGCTGTTGTCTTGAGAGCCAGGTAAGAATGGTATTACAGCACTTTCTCCAGCGGGTGTCGGCCATATTCGAGAAGGTGTTTGCTTCCGTTAATTCTGCCGTGACCCATCATGTTGACAACCAGGGGGCGTTGATTGGTAATTATGCCAACCAGGAAACTAACATATCTGGGAAATGAAGTAAGGCCCATCGGCGTCGTGATATGTACCATTTCTTAGAGGACACCCCATGTACACCAACCCACTACTTCTTACACAGGGCAAGTCTGACGAGGCCGAACAACTCTTCAGGCGATCGCTGGCCATACAAGACAGAGCGCTTGGTCCTGAGCACCCTGACATGATACCTACGCTCAACAACTTGGCGTGCTTGTTCATGGAGGAGGTAAGGGCTTGCCAGCATTGCAAATATGCTTGGTCGATCTGCGTGCGGAAGTTGGCTCTCGATTATAAGCCTCCTCGGGATTTATCGCGTATACCGTCCACTACTCGCTTTCAAAGGGTTATCTCGCGGAGGTGGTACGGGTGTACAAGCCATCTTTGTTGATAACAGAGTAGTTCTGTGGGATCGGGGTAACCCATATGCGGCGACATTGATCAACAGATTGGGGTAGTTGTTGCAAAGCCAGAAAAAAAAGTCGACATGTGTTCTTTTATGGGCGACCGTTGGATACAATCGAGAAGGTGCTGGTGTTGGGTGCGGGCGGGATTGTTGAGGATTTAGTTTGAGGGCGGCCACTTCCCGTCGTCATCGTCCTGTAGAATGCGGGCTTGTTGAACGCAGAGATGATAACCGTTCATATTTCCCCCGTGTGTACATTTGGATACCGTTAAATAATACCAGCTACCTGTTTAATCTACCAGGTATGTTGTAAGAGCAAGGTATAGAGTAATTGCTCAGCAACCGGCGTTGGTATTGGAGAGATAATGTGCGAACGAAATTCTCTGGAACATCTAGTGGTGTCGGCGTGCGTTACTAACATTTTGATTGATTATGGACCACTTCCGTACGTCAAACTACTGCCTGTAAACGGGACAAGCTTCGCTGAGGTGCGGGGTCTGTTAAGCAAGCGTATCCGACATACAGAACAATATGTTTGGTTCACTGTATACATGTGGCTTATTTGCTCGGCAATTCCACTCGGTCGTTCAGGAATCAGGGGGGAAATGTGTATGTAGGAAGTGTCGTAGGATCACATACATATGCTGGTGACTCTTAAATATGATGTGACCACTCCGGTTTATCAACCCGTACCTTTTCCGCTTTCACAGGACAAACTTTCCGAGGCTGAGCCTCTCTACCGGCGGGCGTTGGCCATACGAGAGAAGGTGGTGGGTCTGGAGCACCCTGACGTGGCAGCTATGCTCAACAACTTGGCAGGGTTGTTGAAGGCGCAGGTGAGGAAGATTGTGGAACGTTTCATGTGGTTGGTGAGATTTTTCTCGAAATTCAGTTTGTGATGCCGAGCTTGAGGAGTTCCGACCACTAATAAAACCCATGCGTAATGCACAGGGTAAACATGTTGGAGCCACGCCACTGTACAGAAGGTCGCTGGCGATATCTGAGAAGGCACTTGGGCCGCAGCATCCAGATGTAACCCGGAAACTCAACAACCTTGCGGAGCTTTTGGAGATTCAGGTGAGAGCCCCAAACGTTCCGAACTGACGAAATTGCTTGTGGCACGAGGGCTTGTCGAAGGCAGAGGCGAGAGGAGTTGCAATCCAGTATATAGACTTGCGGGATACCACTATGTGTGATGCTGCCCCTTTTCATGCTGCAGTTTCTCGACAACCGGATGGGTTCTTGGAGACACATGAGAGAGAAGTGCATTTAAGGAGAATGTGCTAGCGATGTTTCACTCCTAGCCTTGGACTGTTTGGTAGGCTACCCGAGTGTAACATTTTTCCTCTAACGAATTTCAGACTTCCAGACAAATATGTAAAACGTGGCTATAGACGTTGAAGTTTTCCAAAAACATTTTAAGCAGCTAAAATGGATGTTTTGGAGTACCTCATAGAAGCGTGTATTGGGGGCTTGCGACTTTGTGTTCGCGAACGATGACGGATGAAGCCGCCAGCGACAAGAAAACAGTGCAATTCCGCACAGAGTGCCAGAAGTGTCAGACGTCCTTGCGGCAATTCCAGTGCAAGCAGCGGCAAACTTGGCACAGACGCAATTGGCGCGTTCGTCAACGGCAACATGTATGTAGCAGATCAAGCGGGGCACATGATCAAGCCGCGACCAGTAGAGGGCTATCTGTGCAAGGGCTGCTTTGTGCCCGTCAGTTTGATAGCCCATTCATTGTTATGGGTGCCACACATGGAAGGAAACATGTTGCCATGGAGATAGGTACCCGTAATGCTTAGTTTTGACACGGAAAGACTCGTCACACCGAACATGCACGTATTTCCTATCGGTAGTGCTGGCGACAGCCGTTCCTTGTGGTAGCTACATGACGCACACACCCTAAATATCGATCGCCAATTGAAAAAACAAAGCTAGTTAAAGAAACACTACAGGAATGGCCTGCAGCGCGATCTCCATATCGGGAAGTAGTAAGATTCCTCCTCCTCCCCGAACGTGATAACCTTGTCTGGAAGTCAGTCCAATTAAACTGGTGCCGGGGTCATTGGTACAGCACCACAAGCTTAAATTGAAGATCGGGGCGAACTCAAACAATCTGTGCACGTGCTCGGACTGTTGGCTCTCCTTCCTGAATATTCCTCTGGATCTCACACACAAGCTTACTGCCCATGCAGGAAAAATACGAGGAGGCTGATGCTCTGTATGATCGTGCGACGAGGACATTGGAGGCGGCACTAGGGGGTGAACATCCGGACGTGGCATTAGCTCTCCACAAGCGGGCGGGGTTGCTGATGGCACACGTGAGTGTCGTCACCCCTCATTTCCTCTAATCCATGCTTTCGCGTGCTTGTTGAAGGCAGAGGTGGGCCGTCATATGTTTCTGTACCGGAATGGGAGACCATCTTCGTATAAATAATATGTTTCTTCAACAACCGGGCGGGGTGGGTGGAGAACAGGGTGCGAACGGAATCGTCTGACATTCGATGTTCTGCTCGTATTGGTGTGCTTTCGTTGGGGAGGAGACTCATGCTCGCGCTCGCCCGGCGGTCGCAGGGGAAGTACGAGGAGGCTGAGAAACTCATCAGGCGGTCGTTCACCATGCGAAAGACGCTGGTCCCGGACCACCCTGACGTGGCACTATTGCTACACAACTTGGCGATGGTGTCGGAGGCTCAGGTAACAGACGATACATAACATTTCTTATGGTTGGTCGGACTTCGGTGGCAATTGGTTTACGAGTCGAGCTTCAGGAGTTTTTGATCACTCACATCGTCCACCTGGTCACAGTCCATGAATAGCACGGCGCTAGGTCCGGAATATTTTCCCTTGAGGTCAACTATGAACAATCTTGTGTCGTTGTTTCTTATACAGGCGAGGCCTGTATTTCCCAAAATAGGCTGGTGACACCTGTTGAAAGGTACCAGGCATTTGCCAAGTAGTTTATGGAGGTAAAACGAATGTATCAGAGTACACCTCGGACAACTACCTGGTAGTATACTGGTAAGAGGTACAGAGGTACGTCGTGTTGTGTGTTAGCCAACAAGCTTGATGTAACCGTCAACGACAGGAATGCACGAATATTGTACGCGGGGTGCCACGAAGGCCATACGTGCGGGGCTTCCGGGTGAAAGCGACAGCATCCTCAACTCTGTAGTGAGGGAGAGTACCACCGTTGTGTGATACATGAACGAGATCAAGCACAGCTCATGATCCAAGGCGCGTCATAAACAATTGACTCACAAGAGCTGCTGTGGGCTTAGTGTCCTAACGTATTGAAACAGCCTGCGCGTTGCTTGCAATGCCACACATTTGAAATAAACAACTCGCCACGGCATTGTTGGTGGGGCTATATATTTGCGCAATGGGACCTGACTCTGGACACATATCACATAGCGGTGGCGGCAACGGATTCGTATCGTCGCTGCAACACTCAATCTCACAAGCCGAGACAAAGCTCTTTAACCAAAACACTTTTTTTTCCATTCATAAATGCTTGCAGAACTGAAGATAATTTTGGCACAACCATATTCTCCTGTTCCCCCCAGGCCACCGCCCTGTCCGAGAACCAGTCGAATGTCAAGCCTCTTTTTCTCCAGAGTCAACTTGTGATACAAACTGTGTAAGTAGTGAGACGAGTAATTTTATTTTTTAAGTATGCCCCCCTGCTGCTGAAGAACACACTAGTTCTCACCAACAAGACCACCCCTCGTTCAGGGTAAGTTCGAGGAAGCGGGGCATTTCTATGGGCGTGCTCGTGGTCCTGAAGATGGCACTACCGTACAATCTGCCCGACGTGGTTTAATTCGGGAAGGATTGTTAAGCGAACAAATAAGAGACGTTGTTTCCCATCCTTCTCAGTTTTGATGGCGCTCGAACTGGTTGTAGGCAGAGGTGGAGCAGGCCATGGTTCCCCAAGCCGTTTCACTGCGACCAACTGTTCATGGCGTATTTCGGCTATTGTTCAGGGTGGTTGTTGTGTGTTTCTGTGAAGTGCGAACGGACACATCCAGAGAACACTTTAACAGGTCGCGCACCATGCGTTGCTGACTTGTAACACTCATACTTGTTGCGAGGGGCACCCCCCTACATCGACCCTCTGCTTCTTGTGCAGGGAACGTTTGACGAGGCTGAGACCCTCTACAAACGGGCGTTGGTCTTACGACAGAAGGTACTCGGTCCGGATCACCCAGACGTGGCAACAACGCTCAATAAATGGGCGGGCCTGCTGCAAAAACAGGTAAGAGAGGTTTGTAAGGCTGTTCATATGGTTGGTCGATTTGGTTATAAAACGTGTTTCGGCTTGATCAGCGTCGGGAGGACTGGTTGCCCACGGCCTCCACCTCTTGATTCAAAGGGCAAGATTGCCGAGGCTGAGTCTCTAAACAAGCCGCCGTTGGCCGTACCTAATCTTGTTTGGGGTCCAGCGGGTATCGAGAACATACTGGGTTGTGAGACCTCTGTCGTGATGAAGTATACTGATATCCAAGAAATGTCGCTCAAGGACTATCTTGAGTCAAGATATATGTCTGGAAAGCGTTGTTGGGTCCCGCATGTGTGGTTTGCATCACCTCCTGGCGGAGACCTATATACACCAACCCACTGCTTCTTGCATAGGGCAAGTTGATCGAGGCTGTGCAAGTCTTCAGGCGATCGTTGGCCATGCAAGAGAAGGCGCTGAGTCCGCAGCACCCTGATGTGGCAACTACGCTCGATGGTTTGGCCGGGTTATTCATGGAGAAGGTACGGAAGATATTTTAAAGATAGGTATTTATGCACCAGGTACATGGTTGGTCGATATAATAATCAAAATGTTTATCGATGATGAGGTCTGGTCGCTCGCGGCGTCCACGTCTTGTTTTAAATGGTACACCCTCGGAGGCTGAGGTGCTGTAAATGTGTGAACGCGGTTGTTCGTCACAGGAGATAACGTTTGTCGTCGGGATAACCCTTTCGCGGCGACATCAATCAACATATTGATGTTGCTATTGCAGAGCCAGTCGAAAGTCGATACCAGCATACTTCGTATATATACAAGTACAACATACCTGGTAGGTGTTTTTCCAGCGGGTGTCGGGCATGATCGAGAAGGTGCTAGGCTCCCAGAACTCTGCCGTGATGGCGTTCGATAGCTTAACTTGAGTCAAATAACATTGTTAGCGTCCGTATGTAACTTTTGATTGTGTCACTCTTAAAGGAAACCCCATAGCTCTATACACCAACCCGCTGTTTCGTACGCAGCGCATGTTTAGCGAAGCTGAGCCCCTCTACAAGCGATCGCTGGCCATTCAAGAGGAAGCATTCGGAATGGAACACGCTGGCGTGGCAACGCTGCTCAATAAGCTGGCGGGCTTGTTCATAGAGAAGGTAAGGAGCTTTCCAACACTATTGATATGACTGGTCGGTTCATGTGTGGAAGCAGATTCGCGATAGTGAGTTTAAGCAGGCCCAGTCGCTCATGGCGTCCACTTATTGGTTCAAAGGGTGCGTTCGTGGAGGCCGAGTCTCTATAGATGTGGACACGCGATCGACTGCCTTACGATATTTTAGTTGGAGTCAAGATAACCCATTCGCGGCGACATAGATCAACAGCATTGCTGTTGCAGAGGTAGACGAAAACGAGTAACTTCCTCCGGTGGGCGTAAGACACAATCGAGGCGGGGCTATGTTCCGAAACGTGGCAACGCACATTTACAACCAGGGTATGGTGTTCGATAAAGCTTGAGTCATAGAACATGTCTGGAAAACCTTGTAGGGTTCACACATCCGCCTTCGATATGCATCATTTCTTAGAGGAGACCTCAATTACATCGATATATTACTTCCTACACAGGGCATGTTAAACGAGGCTGAGTCCCTCTACAGACGGGCGTTGGCCGTACAAGAAACTGCGCTTTGCCCTGGGCACCCCGACGTGGCAACAACACTCACGAACTGGGCACAGTTGTTGGTGAAGCAGGTGAGGGGTCTGAATTGGACTTTTGATGCGGTGGATTGATTATTTCTCACAACCTGGTTTTGTGATGTCGAGCTTCTGTGGGCCTGGTCGCCCATGGCGTCCGCCTCGTGTTGTGCAGTGGTACATGTACCACGAGGATGCGCCACATTATGTTGACGTCACAGGCCCTACGAAAGATGGACTTGGGTCGAGAGCACACGTGTGTCGCCCAGGCGCCTATCAACCGGGCGCCCAATTGTTGCGCGATGTTCCAAAGGCAAGGTCCTGTCGGACCCCACACCTTCTCTCGTGTAGTCAGCGCCTGCTTGTAGAGGACCTCACCTTCTACGGAATTCCTTGCGTAACACGTGCTGCTTAACGAACCAGGAGCTCGGTGTACGCGAATGGTCTAAGAGGGGGGTGGGGGGCGTCGTCTATGTGGTGGTGGCAATATGAAGCGTTGGTATGGCCACGGTATATGTTGCATGTTTCGTGGGTCATTTGGGCTTCACGCAGAATCTCTCCGGAGCTGTACGTAAGTGACTTTGACCTGATGCTGTACAAGCGGACAAGCACCAAACGATACTCCAGGTACGTTTCTTGGCTACACAAGGATAATGAAGTCCCGATTTTGCTTGTGCAATACCATCGTAGAAGGGTTGTGGTTCCTTCACCATCGGGTGTTGCTTGGCCGTGGGCTTCGCTTGGGCCAAGGCCTATGTTTCGACCTAGTCTCGATAGTATGTGGGAACCAGTACGATCACCCAACGATACTACTGTTAGGTCGGGGGTGAATTGGAGGTGCTGGAACGCACCCACAGGTGTAGTTGAAGGTCACCCATGAGAAAGGGGTACATGGTACGTAGACACGTTTGCGCGCACGGGAAGTCGAGCGCTCTCTGTACGTACAGAGTATTGAAGTATAAGGCCTCTTGTCGGGTGAGCCACTGCGCACAACCAAGGCTTCCGCAAGTCAGTAGGACGCTCAGATACGATCTCGGGTTTCCAGGGGGCCAATAATAATTTACTTGGGATCCTTGGTTCACAAATTTTACTGTTTGTGATTCTTTTTTTTTCCAACCCTTCATCTCAAACGTCCGCAGGGAAAGCACACCGAGGCAATGCCACACTTGGAAAGGGCCTTGGCAATCAGGACGCAGACACTGGGAGAAGACCACCCAGACACGGTCAGCACTCACAACTCGATCGGGCTCCTGCAAGGCCAGGTTCGTGGGCACTCTGCGGTAGGACCGTTATAGGTAGGCAGACCCGTGCTCTACGACACAACAGGGGTAGTACAAAAACACTTTTTCTGAGTTCTCCTCGCTTGAGGCGCTCGACACATCACCCAACAAGATGTTTAGAAGCATTGCAAGTTTAAGCCAGATGCACAATCTAATTGCCTATTACGGGGGAAGATAGTACTGAGGACCTACGATAGTCACTAAAACCTAAATATGTTAACCTATTTTTTACTCTTTACGGGGGACCATAGTAAATAGGACCAAATAGTTGTTAGAAAAAATAGAAAATATTTTTATATATATATATATATATATATATCTGTACAGTAGGTCCTATTAACTATAGTCCCCCGTAAATGATCACATTTGGTCCTCATTACTTTGCACCCCCGTTAATAGGTACATCACGTATATATACTTCGTATGTATTTTTTTTATGGGTTTCCAACAATATTGGGCAGTCCCATGTAGTGAAGGAGCCCCAATCAGGCAGAAACATGATTGGCCAGACAGTGCTACCCGTATCACAGCACGCGTCGGCAAGCCTCTGCGTGCACTAACACGCCGGGAGGAAGACCGGTACTCGTACACAACGGATTGACATTGTTGCTAAATTCCGCGTTGCAGGTGCAGGAGAGAGGGTAAAGACGGGGTAGAATGTGCTGCCTGAGTGCGACAGCGGTCCCTGTCGGCATGGAGAAAGACAGGCGGGGGCGAAGGGGTGACGCGTACATACCTTTGTCAGGATCTACGGGACGCCCCGCGTGTCACGTTTGGACTATTGCAGGCATGGCGTCTGTGGCGACGTCGAGCCCAGCAGACCGTGGTGCAGGAGGAATATTCCCGGGTCTCGGTTCCGTGGAGTTGACACGAGTCGTTTGACACTCGTGCAGGTGCTGGCGGCGTCGACTCCGACTCTTCGGAAGTATTTCCTGCTGTCTGATTCACAAAAGAGTTTATCTGTCTATTTTACAAAAAAACAAAGGCGTTCGCTGATCTGTTGGTGGAAAAGTGTGATGTTAACGCTGGGAAGATTGCTCCACGCGTCCTTGTTGGACTGAGACTGGCGGAATTTGACAAGAACGAACCCGTCGGGAATTGCTTGTGGGCCTGGTGCAAAACCCAGTGGCCACACTTTGAACACAAATTTAATTGACGCGCGACTCCTCCTTGTTGTGGGGCGAGTTGGCGACGGAGAAATTCGTATATTGCTAGAATAGTACCGTCGGAATGCCAGCAGGATGATTCCCTCGCCAAGCCTTTGATTGAACGCAGAGAGGCGTCTCAGTCTTACCTTCGTTTCCTGACGAGTAACAACTGAATCGATTGGTTTGAAGCAAATATATAGCCTGGGGTCGCAACTATTTGAGTTTGGGTATATTTGATTCCATGTGATTGAAGTACTCGTACTGTAACAGAGAACCTGCCGATGGTCAAGCGGCGCTGTCATTGCGTTTGCGATACGAGAAGTGGTTGCCGTAACAGATGGAATTCGTAGTATACATTGAGAGGGAGTAAAAATACCAACAATGTGTGTTGGGGAAGGACTTACTTTGACTAAATTCGACTTGATCATTATGCTGTATACTGGGGTGCTTGGACAATAAAGTTTTTACCTTGCCCTTACAGACCGTCAAACCGAATATTTCTTGGAGTGTGCCCAGCAGATTGATACTGTTGGCGTTTCTTTTTTTTCGTGTAACAATAGCATTTTTATGATTTCGGAGGTTTTCGCCCAAACGGGCTTTCCCTTCGGTATTACTGTAAGATGAGTGATTTCATATTTTTTTTACGTTTAAGACTAACTGTTGCTTCATTTGCGAACCGACAGGAATACTCATGGTTCTGCCGATAAAGACTTGATCGCTGATTACGGCCGCCATTAACGAAGGGGGTGGTCGTCCGAGTGTGTAGTCAGCTTGGCGTGCATGGCACACGGGAACAGCAACTTTAAACGAACGGACGGCACGACTGCCTGCTGTTATTTTCGGGCCTAGAGGCTAGGACTAATGTTGTGATTTTATCTGGCCCACCCGCCCTTTCTTATTGCGAAGGGGGACGAAACGGAGCGGCTACACATGGCTTGCGCCACCCTGTCACCGTCTTCGATTTTATAGTTAGTTTTTGGTATTGTCTGGTAGAGGTTAGGAGTTCACAAGGAGTATGTCAACGGTTTACTACCATTGGAGGCCTCGGCCGTCCGAGACTACGCTTGTTACAGCCCTCGCCAGTTGGCTGAGGAAGGAATTCCCGGGTCCTGGCATCATCATTGTAGAAGAGAAGCGGCGGCCGGGGCCGCCGCCCTCGTACCATGCCAGTGGAGACCCTCTCCAACGTCGCAGAGAATAATAACATGATATTTCGAAGGATTTGCAATGAAGATGTTTTTTTTCCGCATGATACCATGTTACAGAGTACGGGGATGGTGGATTACATTCGTATCATGGCTGATAGATGCTTGTAGAACCATCGGAAATATCTGGGACTCAGATACCCGCCAGATTGAGTGAAATAATCTGCCGCGAGCGGCCACGGCATCCACAACTATCTTGGTGAAGCGGGGTTGACCCTGCCCGTGGACAGCTTGTATCAAGCCTAAAAACAAACTCCGTACCGTTGGCATCTGATGATGGTCTTGCCGACGATGTTTTAAACCTCAGTGCTTGGGGCTACTGCACCCCACCACGCCTTTAAAATGGACGGTGCCGCGCAGAACCTGGAGCAATTCTGCTGTAACTGGCGGGGCTGCAAGGGGCGATTATAACGTATGCCTAGGCCACCAAGCCTAACCATTGGGTGAATGTAGTGCGGTGTCTGCTACAGCGCATCATATCCTGTGATTACCCGGGCCGAGCATACGATGTGCCCACATACCGCCTGGGCGGTGCCCTACTCCACCTTCCGATGTTACCGCCGCTCCACCTTTCCGGTAGAGCGTGATAGTCCACGAGGTTATTGACCGGGTATGTTGGTTGGCTTAGTTGCCGCTTCTGCTTCTGCGGCTGTGATGGTGGAGGCTGTAACGGCTGGTTCAGGTGTTTCAGTAGGTCTACGACAGTGCTGAAGTATTGACGGTCACTGCCGCTGATCGTTCTGCTGTTACGGCTATTCAGGTTGTTGCAGCGGGGGGCCCTGCAGTGGCAGCGAAGGCTGCGACCCCAACGGATGCCGGAACGACAAAGCGCTTTCCTGTGGCTTAGGGCTTCATCGCCCCAAACCTCCCCTATTGTCGAAGCGACAGCGATCGCATGTGGAGCTGTCGTGTGGCGGTGACGGCACTGCCGCTGCGCGGTCTCCCATGACGGGCATTATAGCAATGTTAGCGGCGTTTTCTACCGATGTCATCGTGATTCTCGTTGCGTCCACGCCGACCATTTCATCGGCCCAGTCTTCCTCGTTGCTGGCTACTGCTGCCTACCAAATTCCACTCGCTATTGTGCTCTGAACCGCATCGCCCATGACACAGCCACTGCATGCTAGGTTATTGTGTATCCTATTCAAACTTGGTGAACCATCATGCTACGTCAGGTCTATGGAATTGGTTCTGTACTTCAAAATCATTCATCGCGGTTGCCGCCCCGCTTTTGCCGACTATTCCTACAGCCCCTCCCGCGAGTCGCCCACCGTCCTTAAGGGTAACGGAATCGTCGTCGCCTCTGTATCTAGCATAAAACCCAATACTTCCTGTCGCAGCGCCCAGTTTGCCGCCTTCTTGTGCGATGACAGTGGCTCCCTCCCCACTCCCAGCGCTAAAATGGCTTCAAAATATATCCAACCCAGCCACCTCGGCAGGTCTAAGCACCGCCCTTCGTCCGTTTCCCTCTGCACTTCCATCGAAATGACGTCATCGATAAATAATGCGATGCCCCCACCACATCCTCCGCCGCCATGCCCTCTATCCTCGGTATCGTACAGCCTATCGTCAGCGGCTCCAGTTGGTGTCCAGTCAGTTGTTCTGTTTTGACGTCCATCGTCGTTCTTACCCCGCTCCTCCAAAATCGCCACCGCTACCGGCGTCGTTTTCCCCTGTGCGCCTTTCATCACGATCGCTACTACCCTTTGCCATCCAAGACCCCCTCTTAATCGGAAGTTTGACCACACGTCTACTATGGTGGGGCATTGCCACAAATCAACAACTGCCGCCACACATGCCAAGTCTGTCCGTACTTGCCGAACAACACTCCTCACGTTTATCTCTTCGATAAGAATCCTCCCCCATAAACCGATCATTGCACGCACCTGTCAGCATCCACCTGAAACGTAATGTACTACTTCGGAAATATCGCATTATGTTATCTTATTCGACTCGTCGTTTCGCTCACCTACGAGGCCCCCGCCGTTTTGAAGCGACACGTTTTGCACCGTCAACCGCTTTGCTTAATCTTCTAAGGACACCACACCCACCGGCAATGCCTGCAGCACCCAAATTCCCGTTACTGGCTACAAAAACGAAAATACAAGCCCCCTGCGTAAGGCCATGTCTGCGATAGCTTCTCCCCGCACCTCGTCCAAGAGATTCGCTGCACTCAATTGATCTCCGTACAACATGTACGTTCTAGATTTCCCGGTGACTCAACGTCCACTAGGACCCTGCCTCTGGCTCACCTGTCTGTACCGCGCGGTGTCTAGAAATCCATGTCGCCTCTCGGAGTATTCCACCCGATCGACGCCCATGAGTTCAGCCAGACGCTCATTTGCCAAGAGCACCACCAGTGCAATCAAGTCCCCTTTGTGCCGAGCTGAATCATCGTTCCAAGCTATCTAGGTCACCCTCGCCGATGTCCTACCCAATTGCTCCTAGCCCTCCTTTCCCTTCGACAGGTTACCCTCCACCGCTCAACTAACGCACTATTGTCTCTTACCGTATGAACCTGCCATGCTGGCACCTTCCGCCTCGAGCTACACCGGCCCTGACATCGATCTCATCCTTCCTTCTCTCTCTCACCTCGTTTTCGCCGCACATTCCGTCCTCTCCGCACGCCGGCTCCTTCCATCTCCCCTTGCCTCCCCGCAGCATTCCAGGTTGGGTTCACCGTCTCGCAGAACCCGTGCACCCCCTGTTTCTTGGCTAGTTCCTCCATCCGTGAGCGTTCCCTTCCTCCTCGCTTCCGTTCTGCTGTCATCCTTAGTGTCCCCTCGCTCCTCCTCACGTGTGCATCATAGCTACGAGGCTAGATGTCCATACGCCCCAGCCGTTCTTCGTGCCCCAGGGCTCCCTTGGAGCGCCCTCTCACTCCCTCCCCCCGTAATTCCCCGACGCTTCCCCCTATTTTCACGTCTACCTGTTTTTTGTGCACTCCTGGGCCGGGCGTCCGTCCATACCCACTCACTATCCACACATTTCCTGGCTATGCATGCCCACGTATCACAAGCAAACTATAAGTTGTGTTTGGTTACAAGCAGAGTCTAAACACCCATCCAATAGACTCCCAGCCTCCAGACACCAAGTCTGGGCTCCATGGACGGGATCCCACCCATGGGATACCAGGGGTGTTCATGGGAACTTCCTGTGGGAAACCGATGAAAACCCATGGTGTTCCATGGGGTCCCATCATAGGTTTAGCGGGATGTGATGGGGTGCCATAGGCTCCCACGGGATATGCCTCCACGGGACGTACCGCATGGGAGGAGCCCCCCGGATATTCCACGATACATCTCACGGGCCTCAACAGGGGTATTCCACGGACACTCCATGCAAGCCCATGGGACGCTGGACCTCTATATGGGGGCCCATAGTGCCCCTGGAAGCACATGAAAAGCCGTGGGAACTCGTGGAAACCTCCACAGCTTCCATCTAACTTGTTTTATTTTCAACAAGATCCGTGAAGGTTGCAAGGAACCTGTAGGCGCTGGCAGTAACTTGTGACACCGTGGCATCCCGCGTATGCCCCATGGGGCCCAAAGGCACCCCATGGCAAGATCCCATGGGGCTGGTTCCTATGGTGCCCCAACCGCTACTTCAGTTACCATGTTGTTGTTGTTGTTCTCACATTAACTCATCGC
>JAYJME010000186.1:0-31043 GCA_036873775.1 Costaria costata | reverse complement strand
CCCCCCAGCGAAACAAAATAGGATGGGTCTCTAAAACCAAGTAAAAAAAAGGGGACAAAAAACAAAAACACAATGGTTTTAGCGTATTTCGTCCTGTGATCACAGCGGTCCGGTTTGTTTTCAATTATGACCTTTCTAGGAGTGTGGTGTCGTTTTCTCTTTTTGTCGCATACTCCTGCTTGTATAGACCCAGATTCACAAACAGCACTAACTAACCAAGTGTTATTATGTACCAGTAGGAACTGTGGTTAGATTCGGACCCACGGACTGGAATATTTTACTCCGAACTAGGTATACAAATACTGGTTCATGATACGGGGTTGGCTCAGGCAGTCAGATAGATGCTTGATGCTTCCATTTCGTTCTTGCGCCACTCCCCTAGGCACGTTCCGGAGGGGAACCTTGTACGCCTAATCTATGCCCCTACATCACTGTAAAATCTCATTTTTCTGCTCCTCGCTTTGAGAGAGATATACACTAGCTTGCCTCCCACCCAAAGAGCAGCGGGTATAAGCTCGATCCCCTGTGCGGCCGCGGAGCTGGGCCCGATTACAAACCGCAACCCACATCGCGCCCTGGCGGCTAAGGGCATCGTGGATAATGCGAAGACCAACTTCACGGGGCTTTGTTGAAAGTACAGACCCAGACTGCGACAGCCCAATGCAGCGCGCCCTCCATTATTGTTATTCGCCAAGTAATATTTGAAGGATGTCTCGGGTAACCACAAGGCGGGGTAGCGCAAGGTTAAATACCAGGCCGACGGTAGCGCGGGCCTAAGAAAACGCGCGAAATCGGGATCATAACTAACAACCAAGCAAGACAAGACCGCGCTCCGCGCGTGTCATACGAACGCCGACATTACTAATTGGTAAAAACAAGCCCCGGCCAAAAGAGGAATTATTTGTATCCCCCAAAAACGTGCAATTCATACATGTACATCTATACCAGGATAATGATCAGCTCCAACCAGCAGTGTTTTCACGTGCTGAGTATTACGCCGATGTTATATTTTCTGTGTTGCTCCGATTAATACATAATACATTTTTTAAGTTTGTGTTCAATACCCGGTACGAGCACAAGGTATTTGTTATGGCAGGATACACACCATCCAGATCACGCCTTTGCTTTCGTACGTACCTGCACAGATTGTACGTGCGGTACTACATGGTGCACTGCCGCAGCAGCTCCTGTTGTGCGGCCCCGATACTCAGAGTAGTCGAAGAATCGTAAGAGACCAATAACAATGTCGCCACCTCCAGCCAATGTTGTGCCCTGTCGACCGGAAGGAAAGCCGGTGAATTTCTAGAAGGCAGTGTGGGTATGAAATCGATACGTTGGCATGTATACGACTCTGACGATACCTCCTTTTCCGCCGACAGTGTCAAGAAGCAGCATCGTCCTGTAACTGGCGTTCTCTGCTTAGAAGTCTAAACTCTCGTGCGCTGGGCAAGCCTGTCGTACACTTGCCCGCCACCTTCTGGCATGGCTTCATTTCCTCGTAATGAAGCTTAGCCTTGACGCCACAAATGTGTATCCCAGGCTCCCTGCCCCTCTCTTTCGTGTGTTTGTTGACAAACCGAACACCCCCTTTATTTCCCCCAATGGAGACCTTCGCTTTACCGCGTCAAGTACTGAAATCAGAAGCAACCCCCCCCCCTGCTAGGACGTAGGCACAAATTGACAAAGTAGGGTTTCCAAACGGTTCTTAGCAGTAAAATTCTATACGTTGATTGAGTTTGGGCCCGTTGGCAACGACGCTGAAAATAACGCCAATCACTCCGCACTTTAGACAACCAAGGCGCCGTTTTTTACATTTTATTCTGGTTTGTTTTTTTTGGCGGTCACCGTGGATGGTTGTCGAGTTAGATAACCTTGTGTGGGGTGAAGAACATGAACTTCGGACGAGGGGGCTGATCCCAGCGTGTATATACCTGGTATGTTGTGTGGCACCCACGAAGCAGTTACGCAAGTACCGATTGCTGTCTTTGGACGCGACCGCACCCGAAAATACATCAACTGATCGGATGCTTTCATCGATATACAAGAAAGTAGGAACAATACTCCGAAGCGAACTTGCTGTTCTCTGTAGAAGGTAGGTCACCCTTTACCAGACTCGCCGAACACCTCACAGCCCTTTGCGTTTCGTGCAAGCAACGGCTCCCTGGCTGTTGAAGATCTGATGTACTCCATCCCGGCAATGTAGGTATGCGAGGGTCTATGGTCATACGACTATGGCCAAGCCCGAATCGACGGTACACCCCCTCCCCCCCCCACAAATCGCCGTCATACCTTTCCCGTCAACAGTTTCACTGCCCCAAACCAGGTCAAGATTGGTGCTTTCTTCGAGCAAAGGCTGCAAAAAGTGAGCAAATTAGGGTTTTCACGACGTCATAATGCCGTTGTGCTCCAGAAAACATTGTGCGTTCGACATGGTCGACGTCAGGCGCAGGCCTTGCGCATACAACTCCTGCACGACGAAAGCTTCTTTTAACGTCGAAGGTAGCAAGATGGCGTTGTGCTGCAACAAACATGCTGAAGACGGTACGGTCGTTTTTTTCAGTAGACGTTGCTTACGGGCTTCCTGTACGAAGACGCCCTTTTTCAATGTCGAGGGCAGCAAGACGGCGTTGTACTGTAAGCAACATCCTGCGGGCGACATGGGCTACGTCTGCACCAAGTGCTGCACACATGTCTCCTGTATGAAGAAACCCCGTTTTAACGTTGCCGGCAGCAAAACAGGGGCGTTCTGCAGGAAGCATACTGAAGATGGCATGGTCGATATTCGCCGCAAGCGTTGCTCGCCGACCAAATGCCCGAAGGCACCATACGTTAGTGTTGCGGGAAGCGAGTCGGCAGTGTACTGTAAGCAGCATGCTGCGGTCGGCATGGTCGAGGCCCGGAGCAAGCGTTCGTCATACGACTTTAGCACCACCAAACGTTTCTCTAATGTCGAAAGTAGCAAGGCGGCAGCGATCTGCGTAAAACATCCTGGCGATAGCATTGTTGACGTGCATAGCAATCGTTGCTCACATGAATCGTGCTCGAAGTAAGCCTCGTGGGGTTTCCCGTCCGACGGTTCGGTGACTGCGTGCTCTGACCAAAGGCACAATATTCTGGACGGCCCGGTCATCCACTTCAGAGCACAGGGCAAAGTGGCAAGGTGTGAAAAATGCTCGACGTGGGGGCTCAGCGGATAACCGCCTTCTCACTGCCCGGGTCACGGCACGCTCGAGAATAGGCTTGCCATGACGGCGCTCCCCAATGGCGGCAACATAGGTCCGCGCAGCTCCTCGCACCGTCATTTAGAGACCCCGTCGTTCAATGTTAAGACTGAGTGTTATTTTTAAAAACATTGTCGATTTAGCTAAGAGCCATCGTGTACGTCTTGCGTAGACATCAGACATCAATCCTGTTGAACAGTTTATTGTAACTACTGTACACCCGTCATCCTTTGTCTCAAATGTGCCGCCCTGGACAAGACGGTCGGAGAGACAGTCAGAAGTGCTCTCTTCTTGGTTCTGTCGTGTACGTGTTCACAAGGCACGGCTACAAAGAGTGTTTGGGCATCGGTGGTAATGCGGATAGGCAAGTTGGTCTTGCCGACGAATGTCTCGAAGGAACGTATGTTAGATGCCGTTGTCGCGATCGCAGCAGCGTTCGTATTCAATGATGTACACGCGTAACTGATACGCACGATGTGTCGTGGGCAGAAAAAGCTCTGGTTTGTGTTTGACCATGGATTGAGGGACCCTCTTGTTAAAATGCATAGCTTGCCTCCCGGCAAACCGTGGGAAATTTCGCAATCGGTACCTAGCGTGTATGGCCAGTCTTTTCTGCGTGATTGCTGGGCAGTTGGCTCCATCACGAATCAAATAATCTGCACCAGAAGATTATTTCAGCTCCGTTTTAATTATTCTGCGCGCTGCACCGACACCCACCAATCGTCCGAAGTAGGAATGGCGCTGCTCGGACTAGCGGAAATGGAGATATACGTGGAAGTATGTACCACACGAAGAGTAAACCGTTTTTTTTTTTTTTTTTTCAATTGATTGATGACAAGTATAAGTTGTAAGGCGTCGTTCCTTTGGCGTAATGGCAACAGCCGCGTAGCACAGTAGCAGCAACAGTCGATGAGGCTCCCCACACAAGGAACTATGTACTCACTTTCTAACCCGACTTTGACAAATGATTTAGTCCAACCCGACGAATAACACCCCGATGGCGCAGGAATGTGGCGAAACCTCCGGTACAACACCGAACACATTTCAATGATATGTTTGGGGGCTGCAGTACATTAGTACCCCAGTTAGGGAGCCTCCCAGTCCAACAACTGTTGGCCAAGAAATGATGCAAATACCTACACCGCCGTATGCGTAAAACACCACACACAAGGTGCCAATCTCCACTACTCTCTCACGCCCATATAGTCGCCACCGGTCGTTACCCCGGTGTTTGTGCTACTCTGGTCTTGTTTGGACGTATCCACACGAAAGAGAGAATTTATCAACACTACAGGTCTGTATCTCGACCGTTCCGCCACTTTTGTTCACTTCGACCTTCTCATGGAAATTTCTCCTGTGGGCGGCGTCTATTTCCTGCATCTACCACCTCTCCGGATTGCTCCAGGATATATACATACTAAAGCCTTCCTTACGTTGTCCGTATTTGAGGACCAGCACCTTCACTAGGGCTCTGTCGAACCGTGCGTCGAAAATAACACGTGCAGCAGGCGCGTAACTCTGCCGGAAGGCCCATTTCAAGAGTGCAGTACTTTAATTTCGTGAACAATTGTAGGCCGTATGCGTGAGGGGTACAGAACGGGTTCGGTGAGTCGACCAGCCCCTGTCTTGAATTCAAAGGCGGGAGCAGGAAAGCAATGGCGTGTGGACGCGTGCTACGATACAGGTTGCACTTTGTTTTTGTTTGTTTCTGAATAACGGGGGTCCGTAACCCAAAATGGTCCGAATGTCATTGTTGTGTAGCAATATTGTTTTTTTTTTAAAACCAAATCCATGGGTTTTCTCATTGGGCTTCTATTCCTGTTACTCAAAACAGCTTTCGGGTATGATGTGGAGCTCGTAAAGAGGAGATCCTCATAAAACAAAGGGTGCACTTTTATCATAGCATGGGTCTATGGGTGGAACCGCCGATTGTGGTAGGGGTCTTCATCTAATCCGAGAGTACACTACTTAATCTGGCCGGCGAAGGTGTACATAATTAAAAAAGTGTTCCTGTTCGGTGACACGGCCGTCTGACTATAGAGCATGCTACCGCCCTCGTTGTAGTATTAATCACCATCAGCATCATCCTAGCCAATACCGTTGCCATCAACTTCTTTATACGACATGCATCATCACCACCACCGCCATCGTGCATGCGCCGTTGAAACACCTGGCGATAGGGGTAGATCGGTTTCGGCCTAACTTAAACTGGGAACTGATGGGCTCCTCAAACAAGGGACTACCAAAATTTGTTGGTTCTCTATTTATCATTTGAGGTTTACTACAGAATGTGTATCGCTACATACCCACCCACCCATCCACGCAAGTATCCACCCACCCACGCACCTACACACCCACCAACCACCCCACCCACCCATCCACCCAACCACCCAGACAGGCGATAATATTGTTCGTCTGTCGGCCATGTCGTCGTTTTACAGAGTGAGACTTTGAGTCAGGAATTCAGCTTCTCAGATGAGGAGCGTCAGACGAATTTTCAATACACCGACCGTCCAATGACTCCGGTTAATCATGTACTTTATATCCAAGTACTACGTAGGCTATGGTGACAGCGTAGGAGGGCACCTACGTGAAGACCCCAACACCGAGGGGGACATTCTCACCCCCCTCCTCCAGTAGATTCCCACCTACTCCTGGTGTTAAATTCCAACTTAACACGTGCCCCCTTCTGCTCTACCACCCCCATTCCCAGTCATAAAACGATACGCGCGCGCCCAAGGGTTCTACTTCACTGCTAGTGTGGTCTCAAGGCATGCCCCGAGGAGAACAGAGGCGCCTTCGGGCTGAATAAAGTTGAAGAGGTCACTCGGTTCGTGTGGCTTGACAGACGTCTCTCCCAGAGATCAAGAGTGGGGGTGGGGACGGTTGTCAGCTTATGCGTTGCATCAACCGATGGGTAAGAGTGAACAATGCTGGCACCCAAAAGCAGGGCCTTGGCTCGGTCCGTCCGACGAAACAACTTAATTATCATCAGTTGGAATGTTGTTTGCGTGCAATCTAAAATAAGTCGCCCCAGGCGAGCTAAAGCTATACCTATGACATTTCGGCGACTCAGCAGTTTCAATGCCACGCCCATCCACTGGATGGGGGATTTCTGGGGGGGTGTCATTTATACTGTAGGCATACTACAATATATGTGTCGTTTACCTCACATGAAGATTGAGTTTGTTGAAGGCTGCCAAGAGCTCAATTTTTTATCCTACTGCAGAGTAGATTTTCTGTCGCAATGGTGTTCCTTTGTTTTTGGAATTGAGTGGTTTCACATATAACTGGTATGGCCGACGTTAACAGGTTGCACCTTCCCATACTTCCACCGTCTTACCTTGTACTTCTCAGCTCGACAGACAGCTTGGTGGACACTGCTACGAGCCCGATGTACAACTCCCACTGCTTCAGCTTAGCGCTCGAAATACCGGTGACATGACGTCCCAGGACGTAGGGGGTTTAGTTGAGTGCTTCATGTGGCTCATTTATTTTAATTTTGCCTTTGAGCATACTGCCGGTCAAATCTCATGGGGTTGATACTTGGGTCTGAAGGGTGGTTCTGCCAACTCGGGGTTGTTGGCCGAGTAAGTGGTACTCGTTTGTGTTAAGTATTTATTTGTATGGCGACATATTGCTCCTCCGCCACAAACATGCGCGAACCCGAGCACCAGCCACCCACAACAACATCACGTTGGCAACTCCCAGCCCTCCGACCGTTGGGTGGCGCACCTAAATTACATGTTATATATACAGGCTGGTTCAGGCAAGAAACCTTAACTTATTTCGGAGGCTCTATAATGTCCTCGCGTATTTTGAGAGTGAGACCCTGAAAGTTTGCGCGCGTGTTTTATTTTGCCCTGCCCAGCCTTCAGCGGATTTTTTTTAGTTCATGTTATATTTTCGCCTGATATCTATATGGAATTTCCTTGGGTCTAACGGATCCCAAACTTCAAGCGTGAAACAGAAAAAAAAATCCTGTTTTCAAGCGTTCGGCAGGGGCACATTGACCATGTGCACGAAAGTTCAGGGCCAATCTCTCTGAAACGGCGTGAAAAGTTCTAATTTTTTCGCGGTTAACCTGCAAAAACAAATTACGGCTTCGACTTGTATTTACTTGGTTTCAGTGTAGGTTTTATTTTGGGCTTGAAATATGACGTAATATTGGTCGTACGCAGTAGTAAGCTACTAAAATATCTGCGTGAAACTCTGTATAATCGTGCCTTGGAACACCTGGACGCGGCTCGTCCAAAACAAGTACTGGGATCTTGATTGCTTCCTAAGGAAACGCTTCACCATTAGTGACCTCGATGATAAAGTCTTTTATTCGTCGGGACGCATTTTTGGTGCTAGCGTCAGTCCTACGTACGCAGCTTGCAAAGTTGAGATTCGACGAAATCCTCGATCTCACAGCTGACGTTTTTTCTTTTATAATACTTCAAAATATGAAATGGCTATGTCTGGCGGTCAGTACGATACCACATAGGTACCATTCTGTACTGCCAACCAACCAGCGACAAGAAATAGGAAGCAACAGCTTGTGCTTACGTGGGCATTTTGTCGATAACGTGCCGTCTGTCACAAACAAAACATACTTTAGCCTGGCTATTCTTGGCCTCTTTGAAGGCCTGTGGTTGGTCGGAACACACATTCGGCGCTAGCGCCAGTCCTATGTCCTTCACAAAAAAAGCTGGATGTGCCACCAGCTTCGAGTATTTATGGCGGTTAGTGTGATACCAAATATGTGACATTCGTGTGAATTTGAGATGGGCATTCGTCGCTAGCAAAATACTTCGATGTTTAGGGTTTTACGATGGAACATTTTTGTATTGCACATGACTTTACAGCTGCACAGTGCCACGGGTCTCGGTATTGAGTGATATGAAAGATAATAATGCCATGAATTGCATATATGCTGTCTGCGTCGTCTGCCGCGTGCTCCGTGTTCCGTGTGCGCAGCGATTGCTTGTGACGTGTGACAAACAAACGATATATTTTATACATTTCCTGTTTTGATGTGTGTGTTATGCGAAGGCGTTTGATCTCAACATTGTGAGCTCAACGTTGACCTATCCACCCCTTCAGCTCTGCCCCGGAAGATGTGTGACGTCGACATCCCAGCACTTGGCATTGTATGTATCCCTGATACCCACGACAAGAATACACAGGAATAGTACCGATATCTCCCAAGTATCCTCTTAACCTATCGAAAACCCCTTTCACCCTTCGCAGAGAATATGTGCCGGCGACAGCATGCCCAGTCGTGTACTTATAGTATATACTTCCAGTATATATATTATAATAGAAAAAACCTTCAGCTGTGAGATCGTGGATTTCGTCGAAACTCAACTTAGCAAGCTGCTTGGGATACTTCAATCGCGCGTACTACGTGTTTTGTGTAACCCAATGGAGAATATACAGTCTCGTTATTGAGGGGAAGACGATTTAACATCCATGGAACTCGGGAAGTATACAGATGTTGGGCGTGGGCATTTAAGATTGCACGAATGAAATATAAGCTTACGTATTCCATATATATATATCCGACGCACCCACACGATACCACCGGCGAAGAAGCTTCTGGCAGAATACCCCGTTGCCCCTTCTGAGCATTAGTCAAATTTAGATGTGAGCCGCAAGCAAGACATAGGCTGTATCCTTGTTTTGACTGATATAGTGTCACAGGTATGTTAAGCCTGAACCTTCGAAATATGCAAACCTTCTGGCACTAGGGCATAGAGATAAACCCCAGGACACGCCGCAAACAGCACTGGTCAGGCCATCGAACACCCAACACCGATTTAGAAACCATAACCGACAAGTATCCTTGTGCGCCCTGAGCATTTCAATAATTACACTCAGCCTTAACAATGAACGGCGGCCCGCCAAGATGAACACTCCCGTTGGGACTGTTGGAAACGACGAGCACATAGCCGTCCCTGAGGGGGCCGTGATGGTGGCAGAGGACTGGCTGTTTTCCTGCGGGTCCCCATGTCGAACTTTTGCCACAAGCGGCCACGTCGCAAAGTCCATTGGCGTCGATAACCGCAGAGTCCAAGATGTTGCTCTTGTGACCACCGCACACCGTTCCCGCGCCCGCACCGTCATCCAGTGCACAGCACGCAGCTTGCTCCTGACAGGCGGCATGTGAGCAACGCTTGTTACTGACATCGACCATGCCGTCCTTCGCATGCTGCTTGCAGTATGCCGCCCTATATTTCCCCCGGTATTTGAAGTTAGCTCTTACTGAGCAGGTGGCATGTAAGCAACACTTATGTATGACGTCTACCATGCCTTCCTCAGCATGCTGCTTGCAGAATGTCGCTACCTTGCTGCCCTCGACATTGAAACTAGGCGTACTCGTGCAGTTGTCGCGAGAGCAATTCTTGCGGCAGACATTCACCATGCCGTCTTCAGCATGCTGCTTGCAGTATACCACCGTCGTTTCCCCCCGGTAATTGAAGCTAGCTCTTACTGAGCAGGTGGCATGTGAGCAACACTTGTGTGTCACGTCTACCATGACGTGCTCAGCATGCTGCTTGCAGTATGCCGCTGCCTTGCTGCCCTCAAAATTAAAACTAGGTATTCTTGTGCAGTTGTCACGAGAGCAATTCGCTCGGCGGACATTCACCATGCCGTCCTCAGCATGCTGCTTGCAGTATGCCGCCCTCTTTTCCCAGCGTGAATTGAAGTAAGCTGCTGCTGAGCAGGTGACATGTACGCAACGCTTACTGATGACGTCTACCATCCCGTGCTCAGCATGCTGCTTGCAGTACGTCGCCGCCTTGCTGCCCTCGTCATTGAAAGAAGGTGACCTCGTGCAGGCGTTGTGAGAGCATCTCTTGCCACGGACATTGATCATGCCGTCCTCAGCATGTCGTTTGCAGTATACGGCTGTCTTGCTACCCTTGATGTTGAAAGAAGGTACCGTTGTGCAGGTGTCGTGAGAGCAACTCTTGAACCGGGTCCTGACCATGCCGTCCCTTGCATGGGTCTTGCAGTATTTTGCACTCTTGATGCCGGCGACATTGAAGTAAGCTCTCTTCGCGCAGTGGTCAGCAGAGCAAGCCTTGAGGCGGAAGTCCACCATGCCGTCCTTAGCATGCTTCGTACAGTATGCCGCAGTTGTTTTGCCCAGGACTCTATAGGCGGCGCTCGTTGTGCACAATTTGTTTGAACAACGCGCCATATTCACCACGGGCTATCCTAGCGCACAGCCTGGCAATAAAAGTGGGGCAGAGACGGGGGCAGGGCGGTCGTCAGCTTTACCGATGCGCCTTGTCAGCGTGCCGAGGTGGAATAATTGGGTAAGACCACATACTTGGATTGTTTTCACCGTCCGTTCGGGTTTCGAGTGGAAGTACGCATATGGTTCCTGTCTTGCCACATCAACCTATGCACGATATCAACAGGCCCAACCAGGGCCTCAACTCAGCTTTCACAAATGAGCACGAATTTCCCAAGGCCTCTGTTTGAGAAACGGCCAGACGCGAGGTGGGGCAGGGGCACGAGGGTAGTACTTACAAGCTTCTGAAACTGCTCATTTTGGAAGCTGTCACTCCCACTCCAACCCTGATTGGTAGAAAAACAACGACCTTAAATGGAATTCGACTAACATTCGATCTCACAACCCTGTTGTACCTCGAACAACCATAAGAAGACACTACGAGGTACCCAATCGCGTTCCAATGATATTGAGTAGTTTTTTGGGGGGGGGGAATTTGGTTTGAGGAGCCCGGTCAGTCCAAAAGTATTAGGCTCAAAAATGGTATTAACAACACTTTTGTATTAATAGTAGGCATTTGCGTTGGATTTGGAGAGATCAAGTACCGGGGGTGATACAGCGCGAACAAAATAGCCGAACAGACAGCATAGCGATGTTGGCTTGGCTGGTCTGAGTTTCGCGCAAGGCACGACAGAGAGAAAACCTACAACCATGCTTATATCTCGTAGAAAGGACACCACAGCTTGGTGGAAATATCCGATCACAGCTTGGCCTTTCCCTGCGCCTGTTTGCTTGAACGAGGCGGCACAAGGGGACCAAACCTTTACCGCGGGGCTCGACGATATACGCCAAACCGTTAGACCGGACTCTGTATCTATCACGATTGGCTGAGACAAGCGACGATTCCGGCCTTCGCCAGGAAATAAACATTCTTGATCGATAATACAACCAATAATTAATAATTGGAAATACAACGGCGAGCACGAAGGGTGCTATACCCCCACCATAATGGTCGCTCTTTTCCCAGACAAAAAGTATTAAGCTTGGAGAACGTTATTTTCTGATTGCAATATCATGAAAAAGTAATCTGAAATTGAAAAGTACTTGCGGTTTGGGTACAGAGAAAAATGAATCGTAACAGGAAGAGTTCTAAACTCTGCATGTCAAAAACACTTCGGGTTGGGCAGAAAGGAAGGCACTCAAATTGGGCAAACAAATGTTGTTCAGATTGGAGGGTTTTTTCTCGTTTTTGGAATAATTAAATTCGAAACGTTAGGAGTGTAATGCGTTTGGTAACAGAAGAGCAAGCGGCAATTTAACCCTGATTTTCTGCAGAATCCAATATGCAATGCTGTACGTATGTTGTACAGGTGTAAAGGTCGTACATTCTGGCAGCTAGAGAAACGTGTATCACCACCTTGGGTGTCTTCCTATCAGGTCGCCCCAAAAGACGAGTCATCCTGCGTGGTACATACAGCGCGCTCGGCACGCTTTCGAATGTCATCAGCAGACAGCACGTTTAAAGCAGTCAGTGACCCGCCTCCTCCTTCAAATTTACCGATCTGCATTCGTTCATAGAAACATAGACATACCAGGTATCAAATTCACGAGGACACTGTCATCGAGTACGCGCACGTTATGTCTAAGAACCATCCCGTCGGAAATGTAACTTTCCGGAACAGCTCGAGTGGGCGCTAACTTATGTCGGCCCGTCTATAAACCCTATTGGAAGTATCTGCGTTTTTTGGGGGTCTCGGTCCCGCAGCTGCTGGCGATCTGACGGTGTCGCGGTGTGGGCAACGGTATAAGACAGCTGCTACTCAGCGGCTACCAGTAATAAAGTATTTACGTAGAACAAAATTGAAGTTAGTTTGTTCCCCTAACACGACACATCAAACACCACTGGAGCCATCGATTCATGGTGTTTGGGAGACATCCATCATTAACATTGCGCTAGAACTTTCGATACCCTAAGGGTGGCTGTCTAAATGAGGTGGTCCAAAAAAACAGAACTGCTAATCTCCGCACCGCGGAACGGGGTGTATAACAAAGAGGACAAATGCCAAACAGCTACGGGAGAAGCAGTGGCGCCGGCGGCCGCTGGTACTTTCAGCAATGAATACAGACGAAGCGGCACCGAATGTTTCGAGTGAGTTAACTCGTCATCGGAGCACCAAATGCACGGCGATTCAAAAGTCTGGTAGAAATTGTACAGACCGGAGCGATCAAAGTGCTTCTGTCGTCTAAATCGGAATATGACGCGGCGACTAAGAAATCGCCGGGGGCCCAGCCAACGGTAGCTTCTGTCACGGTACGCCTACGAAGGTTACGCCTACGCATCATAATACTTCAGATAACCCTTTACCGAGCTTCCACTCCTAAAGAGGCTGCACGTGTAGCCTTTAGCTTATACAGTAGCAATGTTAATCGGGTGGCCATGTTCTGTACTTCGTATATATACAAATATGCCAGCCGTGCGTGTTTTATCCTGGTTGTGGTTAGAACATTTGTTCGGTGAAACTCGATGCAAATAGACAAATCACACGGTCTGCTGGAGCACATACTAATTCGAATGCGGCTCGGCCGCCATTCGTTGGGTCACAGGTAAACACGTTGGCGCTGTTTTTTTTGTCTACAAGTGCCCCCAAAGCGCAGCTCACGCTTTAGCTGTTTCTAATCTCACCCGCCGCTGACCGGCTCTTCGGGAGGGTTCACTACCAGGGGGCGCGAGCGCGTCGTCTGCGCCGGCCGGCGCCGCGAATCCATTCTCACGGGGCGACGCGCGCTTGAGCGGGGTCCCGATATCGGAATCTAAAACTGATTGTACGCAGCCTATCAGGCCTTTCCTGTAATATCAGCCATTTGGCGCATCCACTCACTGCAAGAGCCGTGCGTTCGTATGATTCCTTCTGGTGCATTCTGTCCGAATAGAGGCCCCCCGAAAGTGTTGGCCACGCCGCCTTCGTCGCCGTCGTCGGGGGCTGTGCGGACATTTCGGGGGCTCGAGAACTACGACAGCATTCACCCACCCTGAATAAAATGTCATCCTGATTTCGTTGCGACAGCGTACGAGACGTACGGATGTCGGGCCATATATCTTGCTCGGTTAGAAGTAGATACAGCAACCAACGAGCTCAACCAATTCTCCGGAGAATGGCCACTGCGACAGCCAGTTCAGCCGAGGGTGTATTATGCCTATAACATAAACAAAACATTGAAACGTGTTTAGCTGCTTTCGGTTGTTTAGTTTGTGTGCGTTAGAGGTAGGAGATTTAGTCCGACCTCTCGGGCAGAGAAGGCAGAGCAAAGGCAGCAGCAGTAACAGCAGCAAGATGTGCTTTGCGTGAGTGTTTCGAGAAACGTATGAGTACAGAAGTCACTCTGATTCTCCGTGGGCAGGGTGGAGAGCTCCCTTGCAACTGTTGGCCTTACAAGTGACCCGATACATCGCCACAACGCTGCCAACATTTTGGTCAGGAAGCAAGCCGACCCCCACCCTTCGCTACAAAGCTGCTATCGTCCCGGGCATAACACGAGCCCGCGACAGGTGGCCGTCAAGGCCGCCGTCGAGGCCACACCGTATGCTCATAATTATTCTATGGTGTGGATCTCCACAACAAGACGCTGACTTCCAGTATAACACTGTACACTAATTGCTGCGGTTTTACGTATCCTTAACATGTTATCCTAGTCCGTCATAGTAGTGATGGCGACGCGTTTTTGGATATTAAAAAGTACGCCGGTTTCAGTATTCCCCGCAATGAACCCGCTCTAGCGTACCCCACCCAGCCCCCAGCGACCGCACGGCCATGTCATGTGCGCCCCACAGGGCAGACCTTTTGACGACGGCGGAAGAATGGCCGCCCATGCCCAACTCGGCGAGTGGGGGCGTGGGAAGGCTCCGTCCCCGGGACGGCTCGCTCTCTTGCCCGTAACGCGGCAGATCCGCGGAAAGGGAGGGGTTTCCAACAGCTTTCGGAGGCGTTTTCACCCCGTAGTACTTTTGTCGTGGCCCCGTTTGTGCATACCATTTGCATGGAAGGGATTTTTTCCGGGGTGGGTATACTATCATAATTGCCCGCCTCTGAGTGTTGGGCTCCTCCGTTGCAAACCGGAATCTCGGTCGTCAGAACGTCGCTTCGAGCCCCACCGCCGTACGCACAAGTACGGGTAGTATATCTGCGCACCGCGAGCGTTCGCTTTACCTGACAAGGGGCTCAAAATATACCACGTGCATAATGTACAGAGCAATAACAACACAGTCGTGCCGAAAATGATATTTATAGCCGTCCCGGGCTCTGTGCACATGTATGTACACTGCTGATGCAGTATTAATAGTCGATGCCGATATAACAAAGAGCCACAGCAAGCAGTAGGTATCACACAAGCGATGATATTCCTACGTTTACATACAGAGATCGGGATGTTTTGCTTTACTTGTGCATCGCTTCCCCTAATACTTGAATGCGCCTGAAGTGGGTCTACGCACAGAGTGCAGGCACTAATTATAGTACTTGTATAAAAGCGAGGGCTACAGGTATTGCATGCAGCCTCATCATCATCTGGAGCCCAGGGGGCTGGACGATATGAGAACCACCGACGAACTGGTATCGTCATGTCTCGTCATGGTATGCAGTATTCACAGAACCAAGCTCTGTGGTATGCTGGCCACGTATGCTGGTCAAGTTGACGCGGGTCTGGACCGTTGGTTGTTTCTACCTGGGACCTAGTATTTTCGTCGTTCCACAATAATCACGAGCAGGAACAAACACGCACACGCAGTGTTGTTGAGCAAAAACGGGGAAGACTAATCCACAACTTGCCAAAAAAGGGTAACGACGAACACAAAAGTGGTACTTTCTAAAGCTAGTGGAGACGAAGAGGGGTACAACCCTCGCGGAAGCATGCCGAAAAGTGGTAGGTACTCACAATTTCACCCGCTATACACCCGCGAAATAAATAGAGGTGTACCAGTAGAGGGTTAAGAGGTGTCCAGGGACCTCGACATACGCTGTAGATTTTGAATTTAAGTCGACTTGACTGATACCATCGTTGTCCCCGACGGCGAGTAACAACGTCCCCCATACAGTCCAGGTTCAGGGTGGGAATACCCCTTTTTGTCAAGGCTATATACACAAACACAAAAGCCCAAGGGTGCAAAGAAAAATAGTGGTCAATAAATAGGTTGGTCACCCTTCCGAGTGTCTCGGGTGGGCTGACAACAACCAAAAACGACCAAAAGACCCACTCTAACCGTAGCACCATTATGTGCTATCATATGTATACGGACGTATGATATACATGGACCCCGGCTCGAGCAAGAAAAGGGGCGGAAGATTCCGACGATATGGTTCAACGAACGACTTGTCAACGCCAAGAGGTTCCTGGTGCAGGGAAGACAGGGCGGACGTGACATGCACGTAAAACGTACTCAGAACGACGATGTCACCTAATATGAATAATATGTATTGTACTATAAAAGCTGTGGTGTATACTCCTTCGTATGTATCATGATGGAAGGGTTGTGTTACAAATTTAAATTATTCCAAACGAAAATAACAGCCAATTCGACGCGCTAATCACGATGCTGTTGTGATAAAGCAAAAAAGACTAGAAGAACGCAGGACGTAGTAGTGCAAACCGCTAAAACTTGCCTACGTGTCAAACCTTTTGGGCATGAGCGGCTAACATATAAAACTCCGCCGTGCAACATTATCACAATCCCCAAAGCTGAGACCTCACTTGCAACAAAACTTGCCATGCATGAGCACCAGGACATGCATGTGGCCGCTTCTCTTGCGGCTGACGCCGCCCGCTACACTCACGCAAGAAATAATATAACAACATACACCTCGAAGTATGTGAAAAGGGGTCAGAAGAGGTCCATCACTCGATGCAAACAGCCACTTGAAATTGCCAAGATCACCATGGCGCAAGGAAAAACTCCCGGACTTGACATATGCATGGAACGTACCCGGTAGTACGTACACACTTCGTACTCGCTTCGCTGCTCGCGCAGAGATGATTGCCCTGTCTGTGCTGTACTTCTGTGGGCTACCTTGCGATGTGACCCTCTGCTCGTCACGAACGTATCTACTCTAGGTGCCTAGCTGCTTTGTGAAGCGCTGGTCGCCCTGTGCTACTTCCTCTGTCTCATAAGTTAGGGCAACTAATTTTGTACGGGCTCTTAAACCGTGTCCGATCTGTTTTCCATTTTTTTTGTTGAAATCTTCGGTGTTTTTCTAGTAAAAAACAGTATTTTTTTTCAACTGGTGCTTTAACCATGCGGCCGATTGGCCGAATAAAATTTAATCGACCAAAAAAAGGTCGCATTTTACGCGTTTCCCACGGGAAATAAAGTGACAAAAAAGTAAAAAGTAATGGTCCTTGCCATCGCTGGGACTCGATGCCAGCCACGCATAAGCCTTCTTTAAGGCCTCCTTATCGTATACTTCCCACGGGAAATAAAGTGACAAAAAAAAAGTAAAAAGTAATGGTCCTTGCCATCGCTGGGACTTGATGCCAGCCACGCATAAGCCTTCTCTAAGGCCTCCTTATCGTATATTTCCCACGGGAAATAAAGTGACAAAAAAAAGTAAAAAGTAATGGTCCTTGCCATCGCTGGGACTCAATGCCAGCCACGCAGAAGCCTTCTCTAAGGCCTCCTTATCGTATATTTTCCACGGGGAATAAAGTGACAAAAAAAAAGAAAGAAAGAAGTAATGGTCCTTGCCATCGCTGGTACTCGATGCCAGCCACGCATAAGCCTTCTCTAAGGCCTCCTTATCGTATTTTAACACCCTTTACAACGTCCCCTCCCTCTGCCGCTTCCTCACCCCGGTATGCTCCACACGAAAGTCGTTATCGCCCATTCTACAAAAAAATCCCAACAGAAATTCCCCAAAACATCCCCAAAACAGGCCAAAATAGGGTATATTTTGACCCATTTTAGGTACAGAAATCGATCTTCGTTTTTTTGTTTTCTTTCTATAGCTTCGTGATTGTTTTATCTTTCTAACGAACCCGACTATGCTACCATCATTAACACGGTCGCACCCAGACAATGTATTGCATTTAGTTGCCCTAACTTATGAGACAGAGGAAGTATAATACTGCAACGCTCGCGCACCAAAGGCACGCCGCGTGCATGCCGTTCGTACACACCGGCACTTCTTTTGAATATGTCCGAATAAAATGAAATCACAGCAGCACGGCACACAGCCCTGCGCTGCCCTGCGCTGCTGGGTTTGAATTGTGCCTCTCTTGAAAAAAAACGTGATTTTATGTGGTACTTTGTTGATGCTGTTGCAAGTATCATACTTAGAGGGGTACTTGGTACCTGGTACGATATGCACGAACATCAAAAGAGAAGCACAACACGGTCGTCAACTTGTGACCGTTGGTGTGTCTTCATGAAAACCGAGAATCCAAAGGCAAAAAAGTCCGGAAGATACTCATGTACGGCGGCAAAAAAGGCAAGAACGAAGAAAACGGCTGAAAAAAATGAGTTTCAAATGAGAACGAAAATTTGAAATACAAAAACCCCGTTCCGTTTGATCATTCTTGCCGGCCTGAGTGTCCCGCTCAAAACATATTTCGACAGGCTGAGGTTCTGTCAGCCTCTTACGGTCCCCGCCCCCTGGCGATCACCTCTTCGTCGATTCGGTCCGGGTCGAGCTATACTCCCTGCCCCAGTGAGCCTCGTGGCCTGCCTCGCGTGAAGCCCGGTGCTTACCGTGGCCCTCGTTCGCCGGCTTGACCATGATGGTGCTTAGAAGTTGGACCCGTCTCTCTGTATCTCAGGCTGATTCGAAAAATACGTACCGTTTAAAGTTTGATTTACAGACAAAATCGACCTTTATAGGTCCAGACACCGGACGTATTGGATTGGTCGCAACAGCACAGAAAGCCAGACAAATGCCGTACATTATCATTCCCTATCCCGATAGAAACGCGACGCCTAGCAACGAAAACGGCCACAGCGCTTCTTCCGACCGTCTCTCTACTGGCCAGCGCCCGCCGATACCCATGATATTGTCGGGCTCGCCCGAGTTTTTTTCCGTGCGCTCCGTACGCGCACGAACATCAAACTGAAAAGCTGGAAACAATGTAAAAGCTGTATTGGTCCCGCAAGTGCTAAGAGGAGGCGGCCTCAAAGTGGGAAGCCTGAGTGGCCAGGGATGGGAAAACGGGGCAATCCCAGGAAACAGACAAAGGTAAGTTAGTCTACGTACGTGAATCAGTAGGATTTTAAGCAAACTTTGCTGTTCATAGTAGACAGGTAAAGGAGGCAAGGTTGCCCCATCATACTCGCAGAAGGCTTTGTGCGTTCAAAGTCAAATAACAAGAAACCTATTCCGCCGAACATAAAATACACATAGCGCCAGCAGCGCCACCAACGACACAGCAGTATCATGGCGAACGGAGTTAACTCGAGACAGTAAGCAATTAAACAAGCCTCAAGCGCTAGTCCGAGCTCGCCTGCTTCTGAAGATGCCAGGTTTTTGGAAATCGGTGAAGTCTAAGCTACGCAATCAATGATACGAAAATGCAACAGACAGTACACAGCAGTACACAACACATATAAGCACCAGCTAAAATATGGGAATCTAGCCCGCTCCTGGAGATTCCGGGTTTGTAGAAATCAAAAACATGCAGACCTCGCAATCAAGCCTATTTCAAAAGCACGGATGTCACGCACGGACAGCAGACGAACAAACAAACCCTTAAATACAGCTACGTGAATTGTCTCTTTTAGACGAATTCTATTTTGTAAGTATGTTGGGTATCGTACCGAAAGCCACGATACATCACTCGCTTAGTTGTTTTTTATAGAACCGAAAAAACAAATGTGTTTCGGTAATGTTTCCGATGATTGGACAAACAATAACGATAAGAGAAATATACTAAAAGCCGGGCGCCTCCCGGCTGGCACGAGTTCCAGACACAGCACACACTTGCGGTAGTTTAAGACTTCCCATCGAAAACCCGAAACCCATATACAGAGGACGTTCCCTGGATACCCCATCTGATGTCGCATGGAGTATCGCATGGAATATTCGATTTATCTCGTGGGACGTCCGATACGAAGTGCCACGGGATTGACGACCCCCGATAGGCCCTGCCATCATCCCCCCCGTGGAGGCTCCCATTGATTCACCCATGAGTTATCTCATTGGACAACCCACGAGTTGAATAAGATCCCATGAGATGAATGGCCCCCATGGGAATGGAATGTAATGCCCCAGGGGGTACACGGTATGGGACGGACGACCTCTTATGGGCAGTACATAGGATGTCATATGGGATATCCCACGGGTTGATGGGATCCCGATGGACGCAGGAAATGAGCAAATAGTGTCGATGCCATGGGATATCTCATTAGATAAAATGAGGTCCCATGGGATAAACGGCCTCCTACCGGCATAATATGTACTGTCCCATGGGGTCTCCAACAGAATCAACAAACTCCGATGTGCATCGTAAAGGATGTCATATGGGTTATCCCATGAAATGATCGACATCCCAATGGGCGTAAGAATTGAGCTATGGGCAATCCCATGGGATGCACTATGAGATGTATCATGAGATGTAAGACATCCGAACGACATCTGTCTCATGGACCATCCCGTGGACCGTACCATGGGCCAGACGAAAATAAGTTTTGGTAATACCCATGGGACATCGTATGGTCCTAGGAATTAAGAGACCACGAGTAGTCCGGTGGGGCAGCCTATGGGAAATATTTTGCTCCAACAAATAGGAGGCTCGGCATCCCATGCAACATTCCATAGCATTCTTGACAGACCACAGGATGTTCTATAGGTGACTTCATCGAAGTCCGCATGGGATATCTCATGGAATATATATACCACAGCTTCTGCCATGGGACGTCGCGTAGGATGTCCCATACGGATTAGGACGTCCCATTGATTGTCACATGGGGTGTTCGACAGGGGTTCGCAGGGTTATCCCATGGCACGTCCCATTGCAACTTCCTACAAGAAGCCTCACGATAATGACTATGGTACCGATGGAGTAAAATATTTCCCCAAGGACGTCCACGTAAACTTCCTGTTCAGTATCGCATAATACACCTCAAGAATGGTCCATTGCATGTCCCATGGGATGCCATGCGATATATTCATAATATGCCCTTCAACAATAGCATACGCGCAATCCCACGGAGCGTCCGATGCGGCGTGGGGAACGCATTGGACCAAGATACCCATTGAGATACCCCGTTGAATCCTGTAAGAAAATCATTGGGATGTTTGCAACAACGGGATATCCCGTAGTATCCTGTACGACCACCCATAGGATAGTTGCCACTATATGACGGGGACCAATGGGTGTCTACGGAACGTGCCATTGGACACCCCAGGGGACGTCCCACAGGAATTCAAGTGATCACAGCAAACATTTGCTGACATATATAGCAGACAGAGCATATGACCACACGAAGGGGATAGTATGGTCGCGATATATATGTGCAACATGATGCCAAGGGCCACGAAAAAATAGGAGTGAGGACGTATCATACCAGAGAACCAGCAGCTGGAGCAGCAATAGGATCATATTCTTCTTCACAGTGTTTACGTCTTAAATCGTTCTTGAAGTAGTGTGTTACCGCGTAGAGTTTAATCACTCCCGACAGGATCATACATGGAGTCGGGTACGGGTGTACCGGTCTGATACTCCTAACACGTACCGCTATTGGTTTAGGGTGCATACACTGCTTCCTTCTGCCGTATCAGCAGTCGTATCCATATACGAACGGAATACCAACACTAAGAATACCTGAGGCATAGGGACACATGATAATGTGGTACAGACCAACGTAGAGCGGCAGCGCAGCAGGTTCTGCTTAACCCGTGGCGGAGACGATCGGCTTAACACGCGAAAAATCGTACATGTGTTTGTGTTTACGACAGGGAAAAGGCAAAAATAAATAAATGAAGTAAAAAGATTGGCGTGTGGGCTCTCGTGAGGTCATATTGGGTCGGCTTTCGCCTGCACTATCGTTATCCCTATCGATCATCGACTTTTTCGTGTTTTGATACGGATAATTATCGTTATCGTTATCGTTTTTAGGGGCTAGCGTACGGTATTGCTTTTCGCTTCGATATGCAACATTAATTACGTCCGAAGGATAACGGTGGTGACGTCGTTTTGGACCTCCAAGACTATCTCTGTTTCAGTTGTTGATATTCTCCCATCATTGCTATAATCAAGCCCGCGGTTAAGCGCCAATAACTCTGGCCGGGAAGAATACTTCGGGACAGATACAAATAAACACAGTAATAATACGTATATCTCAGGCAAATCGTACACATCAGGTGAAAAAAAGAGAGAAGAAGGAGATAAGCGCACGTACATACCAAGTATCAGATACATACGTTGCACGACTGGCAATAAGACACCGAGGCGTCCGAACGAAACGAACCAAACCAAACAGTATGCCCCACGAAGAACCGACTCTGTCGAGCGCCACCTGACCCTCCGCGGCAACGCAGCGTTGCCAACTCCACCCAGCTCAGGAGCCCTCGTGGTCTCCGGAAAATAATGGGGCGCTGCGACCAAACTCAGCCAGCCGAGTGGATTCAAAGGCGCCCTACCGGGAAGGACTCAGTCGATCCCCGGGACGGAGTGGGGATCCTTTGGGAGACAGGGGTTTCCAAAGTTGTTTTCAAATATTCTTGCAATTGGTGCATTTTGTTCTCGTGTGCTATAATGTAAGTCATATTTGCAGGGAGGCGATTTGTTTCCGGTGTTGTACCGACTGACCCCCCCCCCCCCCCTGTCATTTTTTTATAGCTGTAGTTTTCTTGGGGCCAAACCGGTCCCCACGTTACTTGCAACCACTGCTGTTACGAACGAACGGTTTCGAACGTTTACGGAACTATTGTTTCGTACGTAGGCTATAGTATTGCTGTCTCACACCAGGTACAACGCGCACGCGTACTTAAAGCAGGCGCATACAGGAGAAACCACCGCAGTATATGCATACAGCAGAAACTACGGCAGCAGCAAAGGCATAGTCTAAGGCAGTTTCTTCTCTACGATATGGTACGTGCATACAGCACTAACACCTACTACGTTCTATAAAACCCGTAGTACGCGCGATCCGAGTATACCGCGCAGCTTGCAAAGTTGAGTTTCAACGAAATCCTCGATCTCACAGCCGACTTTTTTCTGTAGTAATATTGTACGAACTACCTATACCGGGTGGGCTACACCAGCTCGGCTACGCAGCCGAATCCTCCCAGGCATACCTTGCCGTCGGTATAGCAGGCTCATTGTAGCAGCAGTACCAATAACAACAGCCGTCCCTCAATCGCCGGGATGGTGAGAGATGAATGTGGGTGGGTGGGTGGGTGGGTGGGTGGTGTGGGTGTTGTCGATTAGTACAAGCCAGTGTTGTGCCGACCCTGCTGGCGTAGCAGTACCTGGGAAACTAGTTTCAATTAAATAATGGAAGCCGGTTGGTGGAAGAGGTTTTCTTTTTTGCCCATTCCCAGTCACTTGTCACTGGGTCTACAATGGCTTAAAACAGTCTTGACGAAAATACCCGCTTTTTCAGTCATTTTCTAGACAAACAGATTAGGATCTGTTCCCTGCCCCCCACCCCTGCTCACACTAAATTCTTATGAAAGAAATTTGCGTCTGGTTTTCAAATCAGATATTTTCGTACTGAGCCCTTAATACTAAATTTGGCTCTGAAGCTTTTTCGTTATCATATCGATGACGCGAAGTTTGTCGTTTGTCCATGTTTCTCCGACAGGAAGGCAGGAAGCGGAAATTATGCAACTGCAGAACTCGTGGTAGAACTCGTATTAGCTGGCAATATTGGAGTACTGTACGTACCGAGTACGTAACCCAGAACAGAGTATTGTTTGCGAATATCCGAGTATCAGAGTCTCAGCAAACATGCTGACCGCGCAAGGGGACATTGCACCGACCGAGAGTGTGAGCTTCTGGCGGTATCGAAAGAGCTGAAGGATACTCCGTCGAGATACCCGAACGCTACTACTCTAGCGCTTGTTGACGACATGCTGCTGCTGTTGTTGTGCCAGCTGCAATACATGCCAGACGCTTTATTTTAGTCTTGTTCAGTAATTCTCGATCGACGGAATCCTCCGTCGTCGCTGTCTGTTGTTGTTTGTGGAGCGAGGCTCCCCGCCCAGCTGGTAACCCCGTTTATGCGTCCCAACATCTATCCTGTTGTTGCTGCTTTTACTGCTGCTGTTGCTGCTGCTGTTACTCTGTAAGTAAAGTGCTGCTGCTGTTGTCGTACTAGGTATCGTAGAGAGCTGTAACTGAATTACTACTACTACACTACTACTGCTACTACTACTACTACTACAGCAGTGATACTGCTGCTGCTGTCACTTTCTCTCTAATAATACCAGCAGCAAGCAGCAGTCGTCGCGTACTATTAACGGAAGGTGCTCGTACTTATATTTTGCGCTTCTTCAAGGATGCGAGGGGGGGGCGGGGTCTACTCGTCATCAGGCAGTTACCTGCTGGGACCTGCTTTCTACGAGGAACTGTTACAGCTTTATTCGATACCTGTGGTACAGTAGTAGTACACGTATAGGTGTGACTTCTGGCTGTACAACATATCAAGCTATGTATGATACTACAGCTGCTGTGCTATCATATGTATAGTGTTTCGTATCGGAACGATAATCGATTCCGCTCCGATAAGAGCCTAAAAACTAGAAACACGATAAATATCCGATAAACAGTTCGGTATTTATCGTATCGTATCGGATGATCAAAAAGTCTGATTCGGATACGATAACCGATAAGTGGGAAATAAATGCATGCCCTACCTGTGCTGCAAGGTGTATAGAGTAAAGCTCTCTACGAGTATACGATGACGACAACCAGATACGTTCGTATATATACCAGGTAAAACACCAGAATACGGAAAAACAGGACTGTACAGCTGCTGTGGTCATGGTACTGCCGAGGAGCATGCATTTATTGCTTTTCTCCTCTGACTCCTCTGTAATAAGTACGTAAGTACTGAAGTACTGCTTGCGATACGAACGTATATGTCACTGGGACCGGCGTGCAAACCTGCACGCGGTACGAGTAGTATGATCTAATGTACCTCTGTAGTGTGATATACGAGGGCAAAAAACTGCCTCACCCTGCCATCAGAGAGAGCTCGTAGATGACTTCAGTGTTCACATGAGGGCATAGTGGTAACCCAAAGACGTCAGAGCGCTCCTTGAATAAGTGCGACCAGCCGCATTGTGTTGCTGCTTTTGTGCGGCACTACGTGTATACCAGGGTATATACAGCAGTTCCAGGTTAGTATTATACGAGTATAGAAGTTAAGTGCTTGCCTCAATCGACCCGGCGAAAAAATGGAACAACTACTGGTAATTGATACATTAGTACCGCCTTGGCATGTAGCACAGAGAGAACTGGACAGTTAACGACTCACCTTGGCCACACCCACTGACGGACACTGATAGCGATGCAACAACCAGATGAGCCGCAACTGCATTCCCTCTGATGGTGTTCCCGCCTCTACTCGTACCAGCCGGCAACAAGGGAGTTCAGTGTTGTCTAGAAGCGTTATTTGTACGGGGTGGTGTTGGTCTTGACCTGTGCTGCCTGCTGCAGCGCTCTTCAGTTGCGGTCCGTCTTGTCGTCGTGTCGCCACCTATATCCTGTGGTTGTCCTGGCCAAGGTGAGTTGCTCACTCCCCGGTTTGTTGTGTTTACTTAGAGCAACGTGCATCGTTACATCCTCGCAGTGATACCGCTTTCGAATACTCGTGGCAAACACCGAACACATCAATCTTCGTCTACACTGCAACTCGCGTATATAGTGCTGCCCTCGGCCACGGTTGGCGGACTACCGCATCTTCAAACCACAGCAGATAGTTGCTGTATGCCAGGTATTCTACCGTCCGTGCAGAGCAATACGTACGATTCCTTAGTCCTTTTGTTTTCGGTCAATAACATTTGAAGTGTGTAAAACTTCTTATAAGGCTGTTTCGAGTGATCAACGTTGAAGGTCATGCTGCACATTGTCGGATGGCAAGCGCAAAAGTGAGCATACAACGAACCGAACCAAGAAGCACCCTCAGCCATCATCGCCAGGGTCGAGGGAATCACATTCCTTATTATGTTGATTTTGAATTTCTTCCACTGGAATCGAGTACAGTAACGGGTGATAGAGACAAATCAACACCTAAATCTGGCGAAATCATCTCAAATATACCATTTGTGACAGAGCATATATACTACTACTGCTGTAGTGATTGGTGGTAATTTGGCGCGACCTCAACACCTGCACTCGTCTAATCTTCGATGTTGTGTGTGCTCGGACATTGTACCACGTGTATTCTGTCGTTAGAGCACCATCAGCAAAAAAACTGCACAACACGATACTCTCGGAATATCATACTCGTTCATATCTTCTGTATAAGTAACACGCAATCTTGTCGGCCGTAGGCCGTAGGTCTATGTGTCGCAGAAAGGTTTCTGTGCCTTATTTGGATTACGGTGTGGGAATCACGCGCACGCCGGCCAGGGGGTTTTCGAGTCCGGGTTTGGCCGTGGTTAGGGCAAAGGCCGGCAGAGGAAAGGGTGCGGCAGTTCTCGGGCCTGGGGGCAATGCTCGTCATGAAGTAACGACAGAAGCGGTTATGGCGCTCTGAGATGTTGCGTCTGGTTTCGTACAGCAGACGGGTCCGAGCCTATAAGGGTCGTTTCGGTGTGTAAATACGGTTTGGTTGGCCCCTGGCATGCCGGAGGCTCCTAAACAACTTGAATTAAAAAGTATGTGAGTTGTAGTGTGGGGGATTGTGGTATTTTTCAAAGGTCGCCAGTGTACCAGTACCACCCAATACCAGTCGTTTCGGCTCCCATCACTCCAGGCACTCTCGAGTACTCAGCCATTTCAGGCTGAAGTACTCCAGGGACTCGCGAGTATACTTAGTAATTTCAGGTCGAAGTACTCCAGGCACTCGCTACGTAGTACTCAGGTATTTCAGTTCGCGGTACTCCAGGCACTTTTGAGTACTAAGTCGTTTCAGTTGGTAGTATTCCAGGCACTGAGTCATTCAAAATGATCAGTAGTCGCAGGTAATTGACTAAGAACCAAGGACTGACACTGATACTCTGACGACGTTTCTTGATCTGTTTCCATACAGCTGCTTTCGATTTTGTTTTATTAGTGGGGGGGGGAATGAAAAATAAAAGCCATACGCCCGCTGCGTGTTTGTATGTGTATACACCTCTGCGTACTACTGTATCATATATCGTAACATACTTCATCAGTATGAAACAGGCTGAATTTATTTTTTTAGAATGGGTGCGTTCTATACTAACATCAGCACAATAACCATCGCGATTCTTTTGTACGTGTACAGACTAGCCTGCCTTTGTTAGTGCTTGTTTTCAAGCTCGTTTGCCATTTTTTTTTCTAGTAGTAGGTGCCCTCGTCCTGTCCAATCCTACGTCCTGCTGTGGTTATTATTTGTACTCTGTACCAACACTAAATAAAACTGAAAATAAAGCCGTTTTGCGCTGTCTAAAATAACGACTAAAACAGTGCGAGATATACAGGTTGATGTGTAGTTTTGCAAGCACCTTGCATCTTTGTGCCTCGGTTGTACTCAGTCATTTCAGGCTGAAGTACTTCAGGCGCTCGCGTACTTCAGGTACTCGCGAGTACTCAGTCATTTCAGGTTGTAGTACTCCAGGGACTCGCGAGTACTCAGTCGTTTGAGGTCGAGGTTCCAGGGACTCGCAAGTACTCAGTCATTTTCGGTCGATGTACTGCGGGGACTCGCGAGTACTCAGTCATTTCAGGTTGCAGTACTCAGGCACGCACGAGTACTCAGTTATTTTCGGTCGAAGTAGTCCAGTAAACGAGTCATTCAAAGTGACTGGTACTTGTGGGTAATTTATTGAGTACCACTAACTGGCACTGGTACTCGGACGACCTTTTGTATTTTTTTCTCTCAAACAGAAACACACCCGGTAGAAAGCAACGCATCTACTGTTGTACGTACTGCTGTAATGATGTATTACCTCGATGCGTGCATGGGTGGGTGCGTGGGTGGGAGTGTTGTTTGGTGTTGGTGGATGGGTTGGTAATGATGCTAATCCCAGTAACCATAGGAACAAACTCGCGGTATCAACACACGCATCTATTACTGCTTTACGTGCTGATGTATTGCTTACAGTACATATACGGTGGGTGTGTGAGGGGTGGGTGCATTGGTGGGTGGGTTATTTGGTTGGGTGGTTGGGTCGGTGCGCGTGGGTGGGTAGGTTGGTATGTGAGTGAGTGGGTTCCTGGCCGTAGGTGGTGTCCGTGTAGCTTTGTCCGTACGGGGTCAAGGGCGGCCGAATAACATTTTTTTGACATCTCGCGTCGAATCACTCAACTTCGACCCTCCTGACAGAGGAGGTGGGGGGCACCTGACATCGTGCCATCCCTCTTCGCCTGGACATTAAATATACGAAGTACAAAACTTAATACAGATGACGGTAGAGAGCCCCACCCCCCCGCTGTGGTCGTTTCAAAGTATTTATTATATAATGCTGGTTTCAGTATTCCCGGAGGGGAACCGCTTCCTCCGTGCGCCACCGAGCCGCCATCGCCCTCGCACACGCAGCACGCCCCACGACTCCCCCACACCTCAGCCGTTGGTATTCCCGGTGAAACAATGGCGACCGATGACCAATTCGGCGACCGTGGAGCGTGTAGAGGTGCCCTCCCATGGACGCTTAGTTTTGCCCCCGAAATGACGGAGAGCATTAACCACATGGACATCCCAGTACCACAGCAACTAACTCGGTGAGAACAAAGCCATCTGCTGATTTACGCACTGCTGTACTGCTGTGGCACATGGTCGGTGGGTTACAGGGTCGGTGGACTGGTTAGTGGATGGTAGGGTGGGTGGTTGGGCTGGGCGTTGGTTGACGAGTCAGTTCGTGGGTATGGGTGCTTGCCGTGTTTTGCAGTTTTGTGTTCAGGACCACCCAATGCTGCTCGCTGCGTACGAACTGTGTACGTACGCCTCAACTGCCGTACGTGCTGATCTACTGCTGTGGTATATGATGAGTTGGTAGATGGGTTAGTGGGTGTGTCTATCGCTCGGGGTGTTGGTGGGTGGGTGGAGTGGGTCGGTTGGTACATGGGTGAGTTATTTCGTGCCTGCGGATCATGACCCTGATGTATATTTTTGCTACCAAACAATTGCCCCATATACCGGCCTCGTCTGGCGTAGTTCAACTTACCGCTAATAATCGTACTATACTATTAGAGCTAGAGTATCGATGGATTCTTTAAGCGGTATTTGTCTTGTCCAAAGTATGAACAGAACACATCGTGCGAGGAAAGATGTAGAGCACCACAACGTACAGGTTCTACGGCACGGGCCTAACTGTATCGCCGTCGACTGTCCCTGCGCTCGTTTGAACGAACGAAGGTCTGTATCGACGACGGCCGCGCACGTCTTTCTGTAACCTATCAGGGCCTCTCCGTTGCGTATAGATTCCTTTTTGCAGATGTGCATCGGTTTTTCAAAACTCAATCTCTGATAAACGAGAAATAATAATATCTATCACTCTGTCCGTAAATGTAAGTACCGTTAGGGTATTTATATTCGGAACTAAACGCACCTTAAAACTCCGGACATATTGGTATTTTGTAGTTTTTTGTGCTATGTACTCGATTAATACGAGTATTATGTAGGCACGAGTACTCTTGCCGTATGTAATAGGATGAGCCTAGACGACGCGTGTTTTGTTTTGTTTTTAGTCGGAATGTGTTGTATCATGACTGCATGTTTTTTCTCGACAACACTGCACACGTATATAAACACAAAGACACTGCGGTAAGCGGTGGAGGTAGGCCAGAGTATGTAGCTCTGGTCGTGATGCAGTGAAACTGCTGTTGGAAGTGTTCTTGTTGTTGTGTATACCGGAAATCCCGACCAAGTGCGTTGCCTCCTGAGCAGCAAACAAATAATTGCATCTCTACTCGTAGACAGTTCTCCGGTAGAGTTAATGTTTGTTGCTACGAAGTATTTGCTACAGCAGTACGTAGACAGCAAAAATTGAACAGACACGTACACACACAGATGCAGCGGCCGTGGCCGTTGTCAAAATAATACCTTGATGTGCAACTGCTGTCGTACCGTGGCTACCACTACGTAGAGAGCTCGAGAGCTTCACGGACGGTAAGATACAGCACTCCCCTTGATACAGCAGCGGCAGAGCAAAATTGCTGATACATAGAGATTTCCATCGTTCTGGGAGGATCTTGGTAGTCGGAAACAGAATCCGCTAATATATTGATTTTCCCGCAACTTGGAGGCCGCGCCACGGAGACCGGCAAGGGCACGGTGCGTGGTCGTTACAACTGAATGGATTTCAGGGAGCGACTGCTGTTGTACTGTGGCTGCTACCAAGTAGACACCTAGTGAGGTTGAGGGACGGTAGATACAGTCATGTCTATTTTTACAGCACAGCAGAGCAAAAATACTGAATGTGAGGCTTCCATTGTCGTAGAAGGCTGTGGGTAGTCCATAGCAGTTGCCTCAGAATATATACATACAATCCCTCGTGAATTTGAACGTTTAAAGCACGCGCCACGGACCCCCGCCGCGGCCCACACTTGCGGCGCAGTTTACACGCTAGCCCCCGGCGTGTTTCGCAGTAGACAGAGCGAGAAAAGATGCTCAGCCGGAAAAGAAAACACAAACTTGTCTTTGTCCATACAAAACGCAAGTATGGACATACCCATATATACTGGGATGCTTGTCAGGTCCAACCAGCTTTGTTGTTATGGGCAGTGTAATTATCTGATTATATATTGTATGTGTTGCTCCGACTAACAACTAGTGCATGTTTTTATGTTGTGCTCCATACGTCGGTCAAGGTATATACCATTGCGAGAGAAACGCCATCCGGATGACGCCTTTGCATGGGTACTTACCGGCACAGATTGTGCGTTTGGTACAACAGGGTACTTTACATAAGCATTTCCTGATATATATATATATGGCCCCGATGATCAGAGTAGTCTAAGAACCTTCAGAGACCACTGCCAAGGGCGCCTCCTTCAGCCAAGGCAGTGCCCGTTCGATCAGAACGTGGGCCGATGTTCGCTCCAATGCAATGTGTAGATGGAATGGATGAAGTATCATCTACATAATTTTGACGATAGCCCCTTATCTGCTACAAGTGTAAAGCACCAGCATCGTCTTGCAACTGGCGTCCTGTCCTTAAATGTCTTAGCACCACTGTGCCAGGCCAGTTGCGGGTGCACTTCCCCGGCGGCATTTTGGCATTCCTCCTTTTCCTCGCACTGAAGCTTCAGCTTGACGCCACAAAGAACATGCAGGGCCCCCTGACCCTTTTATTCTTGTGGGTGTAAACACCACGAACGCCCCCGCAGTTTCCCTTTAAATACGCCCTAGTGTAAAACCGAACGTACTGAAACCTGAATCAAGCCCCCCCCGTCTTATGAGATGTTTTTGTAGGATGCAGTTCACCCTTCATGCGACTCGCCCAACACCTCACGGCGATTCGCGCTTGGTGCTAGCAATG